>VYZV01026715.1:1291-37147 GCA_013401275.1 Pandion haliaetus | reverse complement strand
GCATCCGTCCCAGACCGCCTCTGGGACTCCCTCCGCCACCCTACGAGGCCCCTCCATCACCCCACAAGTTCCCCCTATCACCCCACAAAGTCCCTCCACCATACCACAAGGTCCCTCCATCACCCCATGAGGACCCACCAGCACCCCACAAGGACCGATCATGACCCCAAAAGGTCTTTCCTCCACCCCACGAGGCCCCACCAGCACCCCAAGAGGTCCCTCCATCACTCCGCAAGGTCCTTCCATCACCCCATGAGGCCCCACCAGCACCCAGCAAGGCCCGATCATCACCCCACAAGGTCTTTCCTCCACCCTACAAGGCCCCTCCATCACCCCACGAGGTTCCTCCACCACCCTGCCACCGCAGGCTCCCCTCTGGCAGTCCCCCTGCGCTCTGCCCTGCAGCTCTGTCCCCTGCCCCACACACCCAACGTGCCCCTCCATAGAGGAACCGGCCCCTCTTGGTGGGTGACATCATGGACCAAAGGCCACTGCTCAGGCTGCGGGGACGAATGCCAACCGTCCTGGCATGCCAGGCACCGCGGCAAGGGCCTGTCCCCTCTGCACAGCCCAGTGGGACACCCTTGGAGCAACCCTGGGGACAACCAGCTGCATGCCAGTGCTTCCCACTGCTGCCCTCGCCCAGAGCCCGACCACACATGGGCGTCCCGGCAGGTGCTGCGGGCTGAAGCAGCACCCAAATATTGTGGTTTCCATGGAGTCCCGACACAATCTACATCACTTACTCACCGCCCCACCTCAGCTGTTTGCCCACAGCCTGCTCCCGCCTCAGTGCTCCCCTGGCACTCCCCGTCCTTGCTCTGGCAGGTGCAGGCTGTCGTGCACGGCCAGCCGCAGCAACACCAGGAGTTGTTCACACCGAGGGGACGCAGCGTGTGGTTTGCTGCTGCCATGCAGGGTCCTGCAGGTAAATCAGCAGCCTGGGGAGCTGGGCAGCCTTTGGTACCCTGCAGTCTCCATCTGGCCTGGTCCCTGTGCAGAGGAGCTGCAGGGCAAGGCTGGACATGGGCGTCCCCATGGCCGAGCTGCCCCAGGGGTATCTCAGTTCTGCTCTTGCACACAGAGCCCTTTGCTTTGGGGTACAGCCCCAGCAACAACCTTCCCCCGTCTTGGCTGAGGGGCACATATTCTCTGTTGGGACCTTGTTGCCAACCCTTGACTGGACTGGACAAAGCCCTCAGCAACCCGCTCATACTGTTCCTGGCTTGGAGCAGGGTCCGGAGACCTCCAGAGCCAACTCTGCAAGTCCGTGATTTGCTACCACTAACTTTACCTCCCACCTCAGAGGTGAGTGCCAGGGCTGGTGTCAGAGGACACAGGCATGCCACAGCACCTGCCTGCTTTGGGTAGCTCCACATACTCAAGGCTACATGAAGGACCCCACTTTGTCATGTCCCCCAACCAGCCTTGTGACCCCTCCATCGGCAGGAGCTGCTGTTTCACAGCCCAGCCAGAGGCAGGGTGACAACCCATGGCTGCCAGGTGGCAAGGACATCCCAGAGGGGACAGTCAAGGGTGGGCAGGACAGGTGTGGAGACTCATCTAGTAGGGCTGGACCAGCCTGATGCCAGAGTCCAGGCAGACCTGACCCATGAGTATTTCTCCTCTGTCCAGCTTGTCCTGGTAGAGCTCAGACACAGCCAGAGAGCCTGGGCGCTGCACAGAGGAGGTGGCACCAGGAGGACTCTGTCCTGAACACGCATGCATCCTGCTCTTCAGAAACTACAAAAGCAGGTCCCAAAGTGCAGAAGCTCAGAGGTTACACCAGCTAGCTGTGAAGTGGGAATTTAAACCAGCCTCCACCCAGGCCAGCAAGGACCTAGGGCTGTCATCCATTTCCCAGAAAGTGGGGAAGAGCTCCTCACCTGCTCTCTGTTTTAAGGAGAGGGCAATAATTGGGGCTGCCATATCGAGGTGGGTGGTTAAGTCTTGCTGAAAGTACAGCCTTGTCCTTAGCTTGCCCTGCAACTCCTTACCAAAGCAGGTGTCTTTGGCTTTGTTTCCAGCCAACAGCTCCAGAGAGGAGCCCAGGTAATGGCGGCTGGAACATCCAGCCTGCAGCAGCTCTGGCAGGGACTTGGCAGCAGGCAGGAGCTGAGCGGTAGCTGGGCACGTCAGCAGCTCTTCTGCTGGAGCTCCAGCTGGCCTCGGGGGCTGCAGAGCCCAAAGAGCCAAGAGGCGGCACATGGGGAGAGCGGGGCGAGTGGGGGCACCAAGCCAGGGCTGGCGAGTTGCCCCATGGGGTTGGGTTGAGCAGGTCAGGTTTCGGTTCCTAAGGGCTGGGGTTTGTTGTGCATTTGTTGTCACCATGACAGCCCTGTTGGGATGGAGCTCGGTCCTTGGCCAACTCCTGCTGTTCCTCATGCAGCCCGGAAAAGGAAGCCTGGGAGGAGGCTGTGACTTGGTCCAGAGCCCGGAGCACGGGCAGGAGCTGAGGAGGAGGTTGCACAGGTCCTGTGATGTGGAGGAGCATGGACACAGCTCAGTGCTCAGCTCCCCGGGGACCTTTCCCTTCTTGCGATTTCCAATAAAGGTCAGGATGTTGCCAGGCGGTCTCCTGCTCTGGGGAACTTAATGAACCGCATAACTCCAGGGCTTACCCGAGGCACACTGAGGCTCACAGCTCAGTGCCACCGAGACACAGCTTCCGCTGCTGGGCTTGTCCCTGCTAGGACCATGCCTACCTCCCCACCTTCACACAGAGTCCTGGAGTGCTGCGATAGCTCCAGGGTGCAGCTCAGAGCTTGCATGAGTGCACAAGAACAACCTTGGAGCACCCTCTGTGCTCACCCTCTGTCCTCTTTGCCTCTTGCCTCCCCCAGGGCTGGGCACCGCAGGCTCCTCGGAGTCATCTTGTTTCAGGAATGAGTCGCTGGCTCGGCCGCATCTGGGGTGGGATGAGGTTATGCGGGAACCTGCTCCTCTAGCACAAGTTGCTACAAAACAGAGGGAAGTGTTTCGGAGGTTGTGCAATATGTATACAGTAACCCCAGCAACAGCGTGTCCACAAGGCATTAATGGAGGCTTAGCTGCGGCTGATGAGCAGCACGATCGAGGCGTGCGTGTGTGCATGCCGGGTGTGCCAGTGGCACGCAGAGCCAAGGGGGATCTGCCACTTGAGCTGGGGTCCTGGCTGTGATGCACGGCACTGGGCAGAGAGGAGGGGGAAAAAAGCTCCGTCCTCTGGCAGGAGCTTCCTTCCCCCCCCCCCCCCCCCCCCCCCCCCCCAATTTAAGGCAGCCCCTTGGGATACTCTCAGGACGTGTCAAAAGCGGAGCCCAGGAACAGACTCCAAAAATCATTTCCCCAAGGAAGGTCCCCTTGACTTCAAAGAGAAAACTAAGAAACTTGAGTCAGGCCCAAAGATGAAAGCAAGCAGGGCGTACGTCCCACGCCAAGGCTGAGAGGCTTAGAACAGGCACTGCAAGGCCTGGCGCAGCTGTTGGTGAGTGGCCAGGGACTACGATTTATGATTTTAGAGGACTCTGGAAAGCTGTCACTATCCTGCAAATGCTTTGCTTGTTCCTAATAAAAAGCCACAGCATGTCGTGGTGGAAACAGCCAGCCCAGGGCACTGACTCCTGCTGATGGGAGAGTTCATGTCCTGGCAAAAACCTTTTATTTAGTGCTGGAGAAGGTGCTCAGGGATGCCAGACCTCAATGTTTCTGCAGCAATGGGGAGCTGAAGGCATCAGGACTTCTGCTATCGCTTTAATCCAGCTCCCTGATGGTCTCGGGCTTAGCTTGCAGTCATTGTAGTCCTCTGGTATCACAGCCAGGAGCGCTCTGCCCACACACTGGCCTCTGCAGCAGTACCCTAATGGGACTCCTTCCTTCTGCTTGCTGCCACGGGTCTGCTATGGACCTTCCTCATCCAGAGCAGCAGCCGTGCCAGGGCAGCAGAAATGCCCTCAGCACCTGAGGGTATCAGCATTAGGGTCCCAACAGGATAGAAACAAGGTGGGGAAGGAGAGAGCCCAGGCTGTGCCTGCCCCTGCTGGGACCATCCTGGAAGGTACCAGCTGCCCGCTGTGGAAAACTTCCACGACTTGTGTGGGATACCACACACAGCATCCAAAGCCAGGGTCCTGAGGGCATGTGCATATTGCAAAGCAGCATCTGCAAAAGGTCCTCCCAGCATGAAGCAGCTCAACTGAGATGCTGAACTGCATTTGTGAAGGTTCATCATTGCTGGGAATGATCTGGGGCAGTGAGCAGTTCTCTCAGGAGCTAAAACCATCTCAGTCTCACCATTTTCATTCTTGCCTGCCTGATATGCATCTTCAACAATCCTCCTTTAACATGGTTGTGGTGAAAATGCAAAACTCAGCCAAAATTGAACACCATGTGGCACACATGATCTTACCTGCTGCCCGTGAGGTTCAGGAGATCAGAGTCCAACGCTGGCAGAACTGGGAGCCCGTCCTGCTGGGGCCTGGCTCTTCACTTCGCACCCAGCTGCCCCAACGCACGGACAAGGCATTGCGCATTTTGCAGCCTTGATTTATTCTGCCTCCTCCAGCACTTGATGGAGAAAATGGCCCATGGCTCAGCTGAAGGCAGCAGAAGGATATCTTCCCTACCCAGAGAAACTCCCAAATCGGGGTCCTCAGGGCATCCTGTTGGCCTCCAACAAAAAGCGTGGACTCCCACTCCTTGTGGAAAAGCCTGCAGGGCAGGACAGAACCAGTACAGCCCAGCACCATGTGGGGCTCTGCACTGGTTGTCCAGGACTCTGGGGGCAAAGACCCTTCTCAGGTGGGTGTCTGTGTGCATGGCAGGGGAATTTGGGGCTTACGGGCTATTCTCAGCAGGACAACGGGCAGGTGAGCAGAGCCTGGGAAGGAGAGGACAACTAAAATGCTGAACCTGAGGGTGAGCCCAGTGCTCCTGGACAGGGTCATGTCCCAGCAAAGACATCCCCTTCCTTCCCAGCTTGTGTTCAGAACCTGCCACCTCAGGACATGCTGATAGACCAGAGAACCTGGCTCCACTCACCCCAAAGGGCACAGCAGCCTTCCTGCAGCATGGTGCACAGCCAGACTGGCATCCTCCCTGTGGTGCTCAGCCTACTGCAGCACAGAAACTAGGCTGCAGTTACATACCTCCTGGAGAAGGTGGTCTACCCCCTACGCCTCAGGGAAGGCAGTCCTACCTAACATCCATAGGGTCCTACAGAGAGGGGACTGATGTCACCCCCCACATGGGTTAAGGTGCTAAGCTGAGCTGGGACATAAGAGGTGCAGGGGAAAGTGGGGGGATGATCAACTTGGCAAATAAATTAATGACTGCAAAAAAGGAGGAAACCATTTAGCAAGGGGCATAGAAAAATTTATTGTGGACAGAGCTACTAAAGAGGTCCATACATAACTTTGGGGCTGGTTCTGCATGGACAAAGGGTAAGAAAACACACGAGGTCTGCTTGGGGCACCTGCTGGAGAGAAGTTACCAATGCCTTTTGGGTGGAGGGACAGCTGGCCTTTGAAAACCCTGAGCCCAGCATTACTGCAGGGTGTAGTTTCCTTGGATGACCGCAGACATGAGGAGAAACAACTGGAAGGACTTTGTCTAACCAGGATCCATCGGTGAGCAGATGCCCTGGTCTCTGAAGACAAGCAGCACCATGTCTGCTGGTCCACAAGGGTTGGTCCCACACACGCCTGCTTTTCCAAAGGGTCACAGTGCCAGCAGGTACCACTGGCCACAGCAGCAAGGGAAGCTGCAATGATTGTGACTACAGGCCAACCCTTCCTACAAATTGAGACATAATGACTTCAACAGCTACATAAGACTTCACTTTTGCTGATCAATGGCCCACATAATTCAATGAAGAGTCAAGGCTCCTCATTCCAGCTCTTTCAGGAGCAAAAAATCAGACAACAGAGAAGGATGGCAAGACAAGCTTTTAAAGAAGCCCAGTATGTACATTGCCTTGCCAGAATTTCCCAAGGACTGTCCCAGGGAGTGCTCGGCCTGGATGGTCCTGTCTATGATCCACACTTACCCCATAAACCCTTGCGCAAAAGGAGGACTCCCCTACTCCAGCTTCAGCTCTGCAATGATCATCTGTTTCCAGGAGCAGCTGCAGCACTTTGCCTTCTCCTTGAAGGCAAGCACTATTTGAAATCTCTACTACATGAGCACCACACAGCATGGCATTGGCCAGGTGACAGTGCTGGGGTGCCTCCCGAGGGAGTTGGGCCAGCTGTCAGCTTTCAGGGGTGCCCCTGGAATGGGCTGAGGCTTTTAACATACAGTAGCCACCTTCCTGCCTCTCTCTGCTGAAGTGAGCTCTCCAGAAGGAAATCTGTCTGGACCTCCAGGGGAAGCAGACTTTGTGTGGACCTCAGAGCAGTGCAGAAGCCAGTGTGAGCACTTGGACGACAGGCAACAGCCAGGCTGGGAAGTGTGTACATAAAAACTGGGAGTTCAGCCTGCCTGTCCCATGTTGGCTTTGCCCAGAGGGCATTTGTCCCCAGATATCCTGTCCTGCTCTGAACCATTTCTGATCAATGCTTACAGACTGAGCTAGGCAAGGGGAGGAACAGCTTAGCTCAACTCACATAGCGCCCCACTTTGTCTTGTCTTCCCTAACCTGCACCCACCATAGGCTGGAGAAAGGGTTCTTTGTGATTTCCATGCATCAAGACATTTGGTAGAGTGATAAAGACTTCCGGGGCTTCCTCTTCTCTGCTGGTGCACCTATTTGTTCACACACACCAGCAGTGTGCAGCATCAAGGGCTTGTCCAGAAACAGTGCAAGCCAGCCACTGCAGCTCAGGGCACCAGCCATGCTGGGGAGGCAGGGGCTGTGCAGGTGTCACGGCTGTCAAGTGACAAATCGTGTCAGGCACACCCATGCCGGTGGCAAGGCCCATCAGGATGTGTGCGTAGCTGCTATCCCAGGCTCTGAGGTTAGCTGGCTGCTAGGCAGATCTGGGCTTGCTGGCAGCCCTGGCCTCAGCGCTCAGCCAGGAATTTGGAATGGGGCATGCTGCCTGGGGAAGCCAAGAGGGCAGGGAAAGCTGAGGCGCTGTATCTCAGCAGCCCAGACAGCTCTCTGCTTCTCACTACCAGCACAGGGTGCTGTGACTTTAGGCACTGGCTACGTGCCCCAGTGTCTGCTGCAGGATTTTTCTGCAGTACAGAGACTCCAGGCTTGGCTGTGGACTAACGTGGATCTGGCAGCCCAGGAAATGGAAAGGTGAGAAAGCTCTCTGATGAGAAAGCTGCACTGTGGGGCACCTCAGGCTGCTGGGAAGGTGGAGCAGGTCAAACTACACTGCCTTACAGAGTACATGCTGGTGGTGGACTTGGCTTGAGGGCACAGAGTAGAACGTGGTATAGGGACAGGGCAATCCTGAGGTTACTCCCTGACCACCTGCTGAAGCCCCTGGGCATGATCCAAAGACTGACAGGATGTAGGCAGATGGGAAATTTAGTTTCTAGGGTGCCAAGGAACAGAAATGCAGCCTCGTTCTTCCCCATGCACTCTCCCAGAAAGTTACTGCAGTACTAGTGTGCAGACGGCCAGGAGTGTGAAGCCCTTTCCTATGGAAAGCACTCGAGTTCTCTCTAGCAACATGCCCACCTCAGGTTTGCCACCTTATTGCTTCTTGCCTTTGGTCGAGCATGAAAAATGTCTCATTGCAGTCTGATGGCTAGCACACAGTGCAGGGATGAGTCCCTTAGCCCTCTATGGAGTACTTACGCTCCAGTCCTTAACCAGTGGCACCCCTGGGCACATCCCTATCAGGGGACACTGTTCCCCCTTGACAAGGAAAGTGGAACTGGGCTTGGGGGCACTCCTGGCTTAGGAAGGGGCAGCAGCCAGAAACAATGATGCAGCGTGTTTTTTACTGCCTCTCAGCTAGTTTGCTGGAAGGTGGACAGCATCAGGTAAAGGGATGCTGCTTCCTCCAGGGAAAAAGACAAGTCACTGGAGTCAAGATCTTTGAACAGCAACATACAAATAGAAAGAGAACCTCTTGCCTTGTCCCTAAAGGCTATGGCTTTGGAAAGCTGATCTCTAGGCCGCTGTGGTGTTTGTCCTTATGTCCTTAAAGCATGAATCATGTCTGCCCATGTGCTGCTTGCTGGTGCATTTTCTGTGGTGTGGCTCAGATGTGCTCTCACTCGGCTGGGGCTCAGAGACATGAGGTTCTCCACTGCTCTTACTTACAAACACAGCAGGAATCTTAGAAAAAAGTTCCAGGTCTCGTTCCATGCGTCTGTCTTGTCGGCAGCTTTTTCTTTTTACCTTGTGTCCAGAATACAGATTCTTCTTCCTGTCACCTCTGGGACTGTCTGTGGACAAAGGATATTGTTGAGAGTTGCTTGAGTTATTCTTAGGAGGCCCATGAAGGGCTGTGCTCCCAAGGCGAGTCTGAGCCACAGGAATCTCATCCATGGACTCGGCAGACTCTGAGTGATAGTCCGCTGGGGGTCCCGCCGCCTGGATGAGGCCGATGCTGCTGGGGGGCACAGCAGGTCTCGGAGGAAAAGCTGGCACTAAGAGGCGAAGGCTGTGGGAAGATGAGGTGGCAGCAGTCGTGGCTGGGAACTCTACAGATGGAAAGAAAGGGAGAAGAAAGCTTAAGGAGAGAGAGAGATATCCCTCTGCCCCACAAAGACATCAACAAGCCCAGAAACTCTGATATGGCTGACCTACTAGTGTTAAAGAAAATCATACATATATTTATGCAATATTAGATATGAAAATGTACAGAATTCTACACTCAGCAGTGTACCCAAGTATGATCATTTTAGAGTATCTCCAAGCATTCAGAAGCACTCATTTTCCCGTCTTAGGCAAGCTAATGTTGCTAGTACTGCGTTTTCATGACACACTTTATTTCTGTGTGCCAGCAACCAGAAATCCAGTCCAGAAGCTTAGAAGCTGACTGGTGCACTCTCACCTGACTGGGGATCTGGTAAAGAGGGCCAAGGTCTAGCATGTGTTTTAGATCTGCTGTCCATTGCTGAGGAAGAAGCTTTAAGTGTCTTCTTTCTTCTTTTTTTCTGTTGCTGTGAAAGCAAGTGGCCCAAGAGAAGGGAAGTCACTTCATCAGCCCAAAGTAATAAGACAGGCAGTTTTTTTAACTGCTACCTCTTTTTAATTCCTCCTATTTTTAACAGTGAACATTAGGTATGACCAAAGAGCAAGAATTTTGTATAGCTTAAGACTGAGTTACTATAAAGCAATAACAGAGAATGGGTATTTAATGAACGCACACATTACCTGCATGCAGTGATTCTCTGCGTGTAGGTACCTTTAAGCTGTTGTCTCATACAGCTGGAGGATGTATGAGACACTGGTGGACAAACGCATTTGGAGAGCCAAACAAGAGAGAGGGGACCAAAAGTTGCATAGGACATCCCAAGAGAGAGACCGCTCTTGTCCAGAATAAAAGTGTAGTTGAAAAGGAATTTTTCTAATCACCTAAATGACAAGACTTTGATTAATAAGCTTGGAGGAAAGGGGGAGAGCACCACCACCTGCCATTTGAGCAAGGAGGGAGAGCATCTGGACATAGATACAGGAATATCAAGAGCATAGAAAACGACTTTGGACAGCTGTTTCATACACTCAAGCTTCATATCCACACACACCATCTTTCCCCGGGGCAGATGCCTTAACATCCATATTTGAACATATAAACTGTTGGATTTTGCTGTACAGAAACATGCATAGCTTGTTACATCAACAAAGTAGCATAGATACAGTCACTGAACTGCACTGGAGCAGCAAGCCATTGTATTACAGCTGAGCTGCAAGCTTATGAGGGAGCTGTGGAATAGATCTGATCACATGTGTGAGATGAGACAGGAGAGTATCACTTAGACACAGTGACTGCAGGGCACAGCCACACCTGCAGATACACACTGAGGACAGGAAGAGCACGTGTATGAAGGCGGTAACCACAGTCTGCACTAGAGTGAGTGTGCACCCATGCACTGTGCTGAATTGTCAGCAACAGAGGTTATGGTATGCAGCAAGTCTCCTGCTTACCTGAGAGGGGACTGCCAAGTACAGAGATGGGAGGTCAGGGGAGGAGCTTTGCTCAGGGTCAGCTTCATCATTGCGGACATAGAGCTTTGAAAAGCTGAAACACAGGGCAGAGATACAAGATACTTCCCTTAGACATGACTTAACTCTGATGCCTACTTTGCTTGCACATACACATCAGCCTGACTGAAGCATCCCCTGCTTTGCACAGCATTCCCAGCAAAACTGCAGGGTAACTTTTCCTGTGCAACTGTGCAAAATATGAAGGGTTTCCTCTCCCTTCCCAAGGGACATGAGTTAACAGGCAACAATTAATTAAGAGACAAGGATGGAGTTTTCCCATGAGTGCTTGCCTGTGTTATAAACTTTGCTGTTGTGATTCATCTCTTGACAACCTGAATCATGCACTATAATGAGCTCAGTATAGGAATTACAGGACAAATCAGGCAGCTTTAAAGTAATTTTAATACAAAACAGCCTAAACAGAGTATTCTAGGAAAGATATTTTCCCAGGGGAGGGGAGGCAAGTACTCCTGCAGGTATTTACCCTCCTGAAACTCAAAGATTTCACCATGCCTTGGTCAAAACATTGGTGCTCCCTATCCACCTAAGTACTTTTGTCTTAGGGTCCATCCGTGAATTTGGTGACAATTTCCCATTCACCATAGATGCTGCTGGGAGACTCCTATATATGACTTTACTCACCCTTTTCCTGAAGTTACTGTTGAGAATTCCTCTACTTGAATACCAGGGTCTGTATAGCCAGGGTTACCTGAAAAAAAGTCTGCTTCCTGAAGAAAAGAAAAAAAAAAGAATTCACCTTTTCAGATCAATATGGACACAGAGTGGAGAAGAGGGATTTTCACTATAGCCATGTCTTCTACCTCCTTCCTCAGCCACATGCCAGACATTTTCTGTCCTTACAGCTAGCACAGCCAAAACTCAGCAGGAGTCTGCTGCTTAAGAAGATGGAAAACCAAGACTGAGACAATTAGAAGTCCCTGATTCATTCATTTAGTCCAGCCAGCATTTCATGTGACTCCAAATCAAATCAGAGCACACTTACGGAGACCAGCTTAATCATTTCTTGGGACCACATTCAAAATATCACTTAAAGCCCTCATTAGTTATACAGTTCAATCATAAGAGTTAAGCAGTGAATGCAAAAAACTTCTTTTAAATTCAAAATGGAGGTGAGGAAAATGAAAGCATGCAACATTCAGGAAAAACATAAAATATTTCCTGTTTCCATGTGTGAATCCTGTATGGCTAATAACTTCTGTTTTTTAAACGTGATATATTGCTCATTTGCCTCAGGTATAGATGAACTCGAAGAAATGCCATCCTGAATTTTAAGATTGCATACTTTCATAAACATATAAGAAGACTCAAAGAATAAACCTCCTAAATCCAAGTGTCTGCATTACAGAAAAGGGCTCCCAGTTCTCCCTCAAAAGGACACAGTTAAGATGGTCAAAGTACCAAGTGATGCAAGGTATGAAACTCTGTTGTCAAAAAGGATAAACCATGCTCAGGAGAATCTTGGCACTACTTTCCGGCTGCTCTTAAACTTGAATAATTAGCAAGACAACTTCCTCTTAAACACTTCAGTGCACAGTGGCTATAAAGATACATATACATTTTAAGGCAACTTTCAGGTGGTAAAGATGGAGGCATTTTAAATGTGATAGGCATTAGCTTCCAAAAAAGCTTAAACAAGCTCATGAAGACCTATTTGTCTGAACAGCCTAATCAGCAAACTTGAGAAAATGAAGTCAAAGTTGGACATCCCACAGATGGGTCCCTGAGAGACCCAGGGCCTCTGCACTTCAACAAATTCATAAACAATTGACAAAAAAGCAGAACAGTGAGATGAAGTCTGGTGATGATACTTCCTTACGTAAGGCAATAAAAATGAAAGGCACCTGCAAAGAGTTGCAGAAGATTCTTGCAATATAGAATTATGGGGTGATAAAATGGCACACAAAAATCAATATTGCTAGATGTAAAGATGTAACATGATGCACATGGGAAAAGTAGTGTAACCTTTACATACAAAGCAATGGTCTCTGAACTAGAAAAGAATTCATGGAGCTGCACATTCAGTGGCAGACAAGAAATCATTTCAGATTACAGGAGTGAAAAGGAAAGGAAAAAAAAAGAAAACAGAAAATAGTTTCATGCTACTGAATAAATTCAGCAGCAGCCTGGACACTGGATTCTCTACAGTGTTCCAGCATCTCCGCCCCCAGAAGACCTGGAAGAAGGTACAGAAAAGAGTGACAGGACCAATGAAAGGTATGGACCAGTTTCTGTACAAGAAACAGCTAATGGGCCAGGGCTCTTCAGTCAGGAGAGGAAATACTCAGGGCAGATATGAGTGCAGAAAGCAAATAGGGAATAATTGTTTACCATCTCTCTAACAACATTTAGGGAGCATCAAATTAAAAAAATCAGGTAGTAGTTTCAAAAGAAACAGAAGGCAGGCTGCATTTTTTGACACAGCATGGAAATAAGCTGTAGCACTCACTGCCATAGGATGCTGCAGGTGTTAAATGTTACATGGATTCAGGAAGAAATGAGAAAAGTTTGTGTGAGAAACCAGCAAATACAAAGCCGTTCGAAGTTCTTTGCTCCAAAAGCCCCTAACACATATTGCCAAGTGCTGGGAGAGGGTACTGGGCCAACAACTCCTGCACTCTTTCTCAACATCCACAACAGGCTAGTGTCAGAGCCAGCACACTGGTCTGATCAACTTTAGCCAGCCTTCTTTACATACCAGGAGAGATACTTCCAAAATTACTAGTTGCTTTTGAACATCATGGCATCAATGTCTGAAGCCTCAGTACTCGCGTGATTGTTAGGTAAGAGAGTTGCCAAACTGGAAAGACTTTAGGCCTGTTGCCTTTTGTTTGTTGCTCTGAGTTTAATGGGTTTTGTAAAGAATAAAAAGAGGTGGAATTTCCAGCTGTTTTATAGGTGGTAACATCAAATTTGAAGGGAATTGGTTTAGCAATCCCAAACATTTGAACTTTCTGATTCGAGAATTATGCTATTTAGTTCTATTATAGGCAGGGTTTATCCAAGTGCAGGATTGATAATATGCAGAAATTTACTACATGTATTTCAAATAGAACTGGTAACTCAAGTCAGACCATTGCTCATCATTGACTGAATCGTAGAATAGAATCATAAAATCGGTTAGGTTGGAAAAGACCTTTAAGATCATCGAGTCCAACCGTCAACCCAACACCACCATGCCAACTAAACCATGTCCTGAAGTGCCACATCTACGTGTTTTTTTAACACCTCCAGGGATGGTGACTCCACCACTTCCCTGGGCAGCCTGTTCCAAAGCCTGACAACCCTTTCAGTAAAGAAATTTTTCCTAATATCCAATCTAAACCTCCCCTGCCGCAACTTGAGGCCATTTCCTCTCGTCCTATCACTAGTTACTTGATAAAAGAGACCAGCACCCACCTCACTACAACCTCCTTTCAGGCAGTTGTAGAGAGCCATAAGGTCTCCCCTCAGCCTCCTTTTCTCCAGACTAAACAACCCCAGTTCCCTCAGCAGCTCCTCATAAGACTTGTACTCCAGGCCCGTCACCAGCTTCGTTGCCCTTCTCTGGACATGCTCCAGCACCTCAATGTCTTTCCTGTAGTGAGGGGCCCAAAACTGAACACAGTACTAGAGGTGTGGCCTCACCAGTGCCGAGTACAGGGGGATGATCACTCCCCTGCTCCTGCTGGTCATGCTATTTCTGACTAAACACCAAATGTACATAAATGTTTCCTCAGATCTCCTTGGGCATCAAATTCTTAACATTTACATAACATTACATGCCTTATGCACTTGAGTCACAAATGAAGGAGACCAGGCAAAATCTCATGTCACTGTAAGTGTACAGGCGGTAAGTCTTTTCAGAGGAAAGCATGCCATGGCTGAAATGAGCTGCAGCAGGAGCCATCCTCATAAGACTACGCAGAGTAACTGAAAATGATTGGGATTCAATGTCCACAGCATACAAACAGGACTGGCATTTCAAAGGAGATTAATAAATGATATATCTTGAGAATATAATGAACAACTTCTTTCCAAGCAGGGAATGAAAGAGCTTTTTAAATCCATTTTGTCCGTTTCAGCCTTCTATATATTATGTATAACCAAAGCAGCCACATAAAAGAAAACAAACCATTAGAGCTGACTCACAGAAGCAAATGGAAGAAGACTCGATCGGTAGAAAATATAAAAAACTACAACCACAGCAGAGTCCCAGCCTCTCTCTGCTCCCACAGTCGTTAGCAGGACAGCCAGCATCCTTCAACTGTGAGAGCAAGAAAAACCTACCCTTTCCAATTGGGTTGTTACGATTTGGGTTTTACTCTTGCTGAAAACAGACTGCTAAATCGACAGACTGCCCAAGTTCATTGCAAATCCTGGTCATGCTCACACCTCCTCTAGAGGCTGAATACCAGCTGTGCCCACCCCAAGTTTCATGGTTACAGCTTCAGGATGAATTCAGCTCCCTTGCCACTGCAGCTGCTCTTATCAACCACTTCAGTGGCAGCCACTGCCCTGAAATGTTGGCTGGCTGGAGGGGAGGCAGAATTGAACAGGAAAAAATGGTTCTTGTCCCAGGGAAAGTGGGTCTGTTGCAAGGTTGAGGCTGAGAGTGAAGACTAGGTTATCTTAACCAGACATTGGAAAAGAGAAGCAATATTGAAAACGTGAGTAAAGCTGAGTAAAATCCATGTTTATTATTTAAAATCAAACCTCACCAACCTGAATCAGTGTCCAAAGCGTTTAGGAACGTGAAAAAAAATCACATCCAAGCTGGCCTCACTGTGAAAGCCAGCTCCCTGGTATGAATGCAATTATGCATTAAAACACCATTTTTGTTTAGTTTGTATTTCTTTGGACTGCTATGCAACCACCTATAGAAAAAATTGTTACTTGCACATGCTGCTTTGGGTATATTAATAGAGGCAAAGGCTGTGTATCTCCAACTGTTTTGCATTTTTTGTGACATCTGAACCACTCCAGTGTGCAAAATTAGGGCTTTTACTTTGTGCGTGTTCTGAGAAGGATTCTACAAGCACATAAGAATTCTTTAACCTGAAGAAGAATCTTTAACCTGAACATAGCCAAAGACTTAACCACAGACAAACATGGAAAACTGAAGACAAAACCAACACCCAAGCTTGAATAAGGCTCAAAAACAAGGATTGAAGGAGAAATGCATGTTTCTTCTTACTCCCTAAAATGAATGAACAGTTAGGACAAAAGTGGGAAGAGGATGATTTCCATTTTATGCTTGCAACATCTTGGATCAATTACAAAGGATTTCTGTGTTCAAGCTAAAGAAGACCGTAGTCAACACAGCTTACAAAAGGCAAGTCACTTGGTGTACTCCTACTCCAATCTATTTGTTTGTATTTATCTCTGGTTGCTATGTAAGAAACAAGGAAAATCTGGAGGGTTAACATTTTTCTTAACAATGTTACTGGGCATCATCCAGTCTTTCTTGTTCCCCAAGGTACTAACTGCAGTCCTGAAACACAGAACTGCTTTTTACCCTGCTTTTTTCCAGGCTTGCTGCTTCAAATTAACCATATTCACACACATCTAGATAAGCACCAGGGCAGACAGGAGACCATCATCGAATGGCTACATCCCAAATGTGCACACACACAGAGTCCACCCCTGTTCAGATAGATTTTTCAGTATCTATCAAAATTTAGTAACTAGGAAATTATTAGAGCTAATGCTTTATCATTGTTTTAATTTTCATGGTAAGCAAAGCTCTATGAGACAAGGTGCCAAATATTTTTGTTGTTATGGAAACCTCTGTTTAAACTGAAAGTTCAATTTTTCCAAGGCAGTAAAAAAAATGTATATGAAAAGCTGGGGTCTCCATATTATACAGAAGGGGAATTAGCTCACTCACCCCTTTGCTTTGATAGGAAAAAACTATGAATGAGTCCAGAGAGATCCCAGTATCTCTATACAGAATACTTGGATGAAGCTTGGATTTAATTAATTTCTTATGAAGTATAAAACTGGTTGTATAGGAGGTAACTTATTGCATAAAACTAGATAAGAGTTACACAGGATCACAGAATCGCAGAATAATTTAAATTAAGAAGAATTTCTGGAAGTTTCTAGTCCAAACCCCTGTTAAAGCCAGTACAGTATTTGTCCTGTCAAACTTAAGAGTAACTCCAGGGATAGAGCTGCCTTGCAGCAAAATAAATTACACTGAACCTCCCAATTCATGGCGGAATATATATGCCACTGCAGAGTGTAACAGCACTGTAGAACTCTTTTTACAGTGATTCAGCTCAACATCACGGTAATCACGAGGACCCTTATCACTATGTAGACTCAATTCAAAGAAAAGCAGATAGCTGGGTCATTTCTGAACACAGTTGGTATCCTTTTCCTTTTCAAGACAGTTAAACTATTTTGTATTATTAGCTGCTCAATAATTAGCCCTAGTTTCTCCAGCCTTAGAGCCTGCCTCGCTTTCAGTCATGACCTGTGACACTGCTCACATAAGCCAGCCAGACATGCACTGCCACCGAAACAGATGGTCCTGTCCTTTCCAGGGACAGGACCCTTCCCACTCTTCAGTCATCCTCGTTCGTGCCGACACAGGCATTTATGTGACTGCTTGGTGAACCAAATGGGAGGGAACTGGGCCAGCTAAACACAAGCTCGACTATTTTTTTTAATAAAGTTTATTCTTACCCAGATGAGTTCCCCCACCCTGTTCACTGCATGACTGTAACAAACAGCTGCACTGGCAGAAGAGAATAGAGAGTGCAGGGCCCAAAACAAGTGGTGAAGGAAGAGAGTGGGTGGGATTGATTGATTTGAAAGCAGTACTTGCTTATGCCTAAAGTGTTCATCGAATTACAGGCCTTACACTCTCTCACATCCCACTCAACTCCACCAAAGTACCTCTAAAGTCTTATCTGTAGCAACTGCCTCTAAAATTTGGAGCTTGCAAAAGTGAAGCAAACTTTACACTGCAGACAAGCGAGGCTGTTTTTGAGAAATGGACTGAAAGCCCAACGAGTACCTGACTGGGTCTCACTTGGGAGGGACAAGACTCCAGCTGCTTGTCTACCCCTTTTGCCTCTTGCTGGGGACGCTGCTGCAGGATGTACTCGTACGTAGTCAATTTGTTCCACACTGGGAGGAAAGAAAGAGAGCTGTCAGTGCAGGAAAGGCCACTCCCAGATTACACGTATACAAACAGTCTGAATAACTATACAATCAAATAGAAACTATAAACATGAAAAGACTCATACTCTAAGCCAAAAGTACCTTTGCACTGTACATCTTACTATATGCCTTATTGTCATCATCACAACACTTTCTCATAGTCCCACTATTCTTCTAAAGTCTCATATACATGGTACAGTCTTCTATACTGTAGTAATCTGTCAGCTCATTTCAGAGCAAATCCATTATTCATACCCAATAAGGGTAAGATCTATATTGTACAGAAAGCTCAGTGAGTAGTCAGAAGGTATGTGATGCTAAATGGAGAAAAGAAATTCAGCAGCTTAGTGTGTCCTGCAGAGGAGATTGAGACACTTCATGTTCAAAACAGTGAGCAGCAACTTGCCTTGTGCCCAATAGATGTGCCTGAGTTTAGGTGCTCTTACAGTCCCCCACACAAACACACCTGCTTCCATGAATGACCAAAAGCATGTGACATCTCTCAGCAGCTTGGTTTCTTCATGAGACCCAAAAAGTTATGAGGATCCAAAACTCAAGACATTCCTCCCATAATGATCCTGTTATGGTAAGTATTTTTAGTGCACAAAACCCAGAAATGGATGCTGAAGGTTTATAGTGCACAGCCTGGTAGTCATTCTTCCTTTTTACAGAAGCATAGTAGTTAAAGCAGATGCCTAGGATGTGGGACATCCAGACTAAAATCCTTCCTCTGCCTGAAGACGTTCTATCAGTAATATCTTACTTCTGAAAACCATGCCCTAAACACAGGACTACTTCACAGGCAAGTGGGGGAGAGCAGAGGATAAGGTGCCCCTCCTGTTAAAGCAATGACCTGGTGAAGAAATAAGCATTCAAGAGCCATTTGGCCAGGAAGACAGAGCATAAAAATGAATGCGAGTCTGCAGCCAAGTGATTAGTGAACGCGCTTAACAGGGACAATGCTGGGTGCTGGCAAATGCTCCTGGGATGGTACCATATGTTTTATTTGAGAAACAGAATATTCCTTCATAAGCAAAGGGCTATAAACCATTTTTAATTTTGAGTTTGTTGGTTTCTGAATACTTAACAGAGTAACTTTTAAAATATTTTAATAGAGCTATTTAGTTAAAAAATACTGCATTTGTCTGGCCAGATAACACTGCAGTACATACTGTGCAATATATAATCGTAGCCTGTGAAGAGCCCTGTGTACCTTCCTATATTCCCTTCGTATATTCCCTACTATTATTTCCTTTTCTATTCTGCTTACTATTGGCCTCCCAGTATTGAAGAGAAAAAAATACCCTCCCTCCAAAATTCTGAAGTGCCATGCTTCACTAAATGCCTCTAGCACTGAGTCTCAATCATTTTGAGAATTATTATTTTGAGAATAACCTACTTCCTTCCTTTTGAGTCATAGCAGTGAGTAATTAAAATCAGGACAGTAATTCTGAAAATTTCACTGTACTTGCAACAAAACTAGATTCTAAAATTTTCATAGTCATACCTGACTTAAGCCAGGTTTTTTTATGTGCAGCTTAAAGGCAATACCACTCACAGAGGTGCTATTTTCTTTCTGTAATTTAATTATTTTTAAAAAAAAAGGTTAATGAAGAAATACGTATAAACAGTAACTACGTTTTAATTGGTAAACTGTATTTCTAGTCCCAAAAGAGGTTAGACAGTTCATTCCACACTGCCTACCTTAAAGCATTCAGATGAGACTACTGACAATTACAGGTGTGAAATAAAGAGGAATTTAAACCAGACATACGTTGTCCATCTCCCTGAATCCCAGTTGTAAGTGTAATGCGTACTCCTGTGTAACACACAATATAGGCTTCCATACGGTAACATCACTCCTTTTAAGCAAGGACTTACACACTGCACTTCTGTACAGGTGGAACCAGTATCAATAGGGTAGCAGATTTTAATCTAATAAAATGTTAAAAAAAATTAATTAAATTCCGTTTCCATCTAAGTCATAAAGATTTAAAATTGGGCCAGAAATAAGTTAATTTGGTTCAAAATTTACTCTGAAAGAGGGCAAAAAAATCACCCCAACAACAACAAAAAATCCCCAAACCCAGAGCAGAACTAGTTAATGCACATACTTTCCTGCTTGATGAGCGAGAGCATGTCTTTATCCCAAGGAGGGAGCACCCTCTTGTGGAAGTTGTACACAAAGACAGGATAAATACCACTCAGTACTAAACCAAATAATCTTTTCTTTTTCATCCAAAAGAAATCTTCCTGGAGCGGCCTCAGCTTTGTTATGCTTTTAGTCTTTCTACAGTGCTAGATCGGCCTCTGGAATCTCCAGGCATCGCCATTAACCCAGCAAAGTCAACTTTCAATTCCACCAAGAAAGCAAAATTGCAGCGTGACCAAATTTAAGTTAAGCTCAAAGAGGCTGTAAAACGATGGTCAATGACCTCACTGACTGTAACATTAATGCCAGCTGAGGAGCACTCACCCATCAAACGCTACATTTCAGCAGTGCAACCATTTTGCTTCTGGAGCTGCACTGGTTTGTGCTGACCTAGTTTGTGTTGGCATCGCATCGTTGTTAACTGACAACGTAAAAATCCATCCAGGGATCCTCTATAACCGCTGTCCTCATTTCTCTTCCACCACATCCCTTCTTCCCTAGTTTTGGCACCACCGACTACAGCAAGTGTAAGATCTTTTCTCATCATGACTTAGGCAGGCAGCCAAATAGCTTTGGCTTCATTTTAGACGATGGCTGAAAAAAGGTTTTTTATGCCCACCTGTACATAAACAAACATAAATATCCCTTCTTGACAGAGCAACAAGTAAGAGATCTAATGAGAAGCCTTTCTGAAAACCTCTTCCTCTGAATTCTACAAGTCTTTTTGTGTCAATACAATACAACTTCTGTAAAGGGACCTTGACCTGGACATCAGGCCTCCTATTAGAAATTTAGATCAATACCATCCACATTTCGCTGGGGTAACAGAGAAACAGGCTCTCTCACACAACAGAAGTACTGGAGAGCACAGTGAAGAGACTCACAAAAGCCCATATGCGGAGCCAATCTGAATCTGCCATCGCTGATACTGAGCTGGAATTAACCAGTTCATCCCACCTAACCTTCCACTACTCTCCCATGTGCTTTCTGTTCCAGGATAACATAGCTTAGACACAGGAATGCACAGGCCCAACGCAAGCCCCATATTGCACATGCACTGATAAGGCTAGCTGGTACTGGGGGAAAATCAGAAGTATAATGTTAAACCTAAATTTTCTACCTTTTCAATGGCAATCTTGCACAAGGTGTGTCTATTTGTGACACAGGTGAACACACAGTGAATGCAGAATGAGTAGAAGAAGCTAAGTGAAAATGAAATGGAGAGGCAGGTGACAGGAACATAATACCTACTGAGATAGATGTGAAAGGTCAAGAGGTGGCCCAGCAGGATCACGGTCATTAGGCTCAGAAGAATAAAAATCCCAGCCGTGACCAAAATGGCAGATGCCTGAGTCTCAACAGGAGCTGCAGGAAGAAACACAAACCAGTGGCCCGTGTGGTTCTTTAGAGCTGTAAAACAAAAAGAGTTGGAGGTAAGTGGATTGTCCAGGTATTAAATATCTCTAACTAAACTTCACAGCTGGAAATATTGTTAACTCAAAAGTAGCTGCAGACCCATTATGCACTGGAGGCCCAAGAAATCTTGAGTCTGCAAGGCCTTTAGGAAGAGCAGTTAGCTCTGTAAGGAAAGACATTCCATCCAGCTGAGCAGATATATTCTTGAGAAATATAAAATTGAAGGAGCAAGGAATGGAGTTCCTCATCAGTGAGAGAGCCCACAGAATCCAATTCCGTATTGAGATACGCTGGCTGATTCACAGGATGCTCAACTGAAGCACTGCTCGTACCATCAAAGTGCTGGTCGGAGCGAAGCATCGTGGGGTCAATGAAGAACTCTACAAAGACGTAGCAAGCAACGAGCAGCAGAAGCCCAAGTCCCAGAATGGCAGACAGCACGCTGTTCAAAAAGAGCCTGCCAAGAAAGTGAGAAGTCTGAGTGGCTTCAATAACATCACACATACAATTCAAAATCCCAGCCTCTAATAAAGACGGAGATACAGACAGTTAGCCCAAATTACTGTGATGCTTTCTCACACTTACAACAAATACTAGTGAACAGTCTTACTTCTGATTTGTTACCCTGAGGGACTAAACTGTGACCCTTTAGAGCAACCATGGTTACAAAACAGTCAAGTATATCTAGGACAGACAAAGAGCTCCCAGTCTGAAGGCAGCGTAACATGGCACCCAGCAGTAACACCGCTTTGCTTTCCACGTGGTTTTAGTGCAGGAAAGTAAACTGAGAAGCAATAATCAGTGATAGCCTCCTTGTTCTTTATCTTAAACCTGGCACAGATTAGAGGTGCTTGTATGCTGCTGTAACTCCTGCGAATCGGCAAGTCTCATAGGGAAAGCATGCAATCTGGATGCAAGTTGTTTCAGAGACAGGAACAGCATAATCATGGTTCTATTCCCACTCCAGATCCCAGAAGCATTAAGGACACCCAATTAACATCCCATAAGCTTTTCCTAATACCAGATAATAAGATTATGTTCTCTGTTTTCACTCGTAGACATTCAGCTACAAAATCCTAAGTGTAGGAGTTTTATCCCTGGTTATTTGAATCTCATAATCATGCTTGCATTTTCCATCTAGTTTTTTCATGACTGATGTTACTCAGCCAGGGTCTGAAAGAAAAGTGGTTCTGTGTGGCTGAGTACAGACTGGGCTGAGATGCAGGAGAATCTTGGGAAGAGAAGGGGCAACATTATTGATGCAGTGTTGCACTCCTGTCACAATGCCAGGCTCTTACCAGTAATTCCTCTCTCCCACACAGTTGTTGAGCCATTTGCAGTGGTGATCAAAGCCACACACACACTTGTTGCAAGTTCCACAGTGCTTTGACTTGGCACTCCTGCCAAAGAAAGGGTGGCATTAGCATGGCAGCACGAGCTTATTACCGTGACTTTCCAGTGACACAAATACAGGGGGATACAGCAGTAAAAATCCTGGTAACAGTGAGAAAATCTTCTACATCAGGAATACTTCAACACCCAAACGTATTAGCCATCTCGGCCATTTCTAGACCACAATTCCAAACATTGCAAAATTTGCCTTTCAACGCTCTGAGGGATTTCTAATTTGGAGATCATTCATTTCTTATTTGAAACCCTTTAGCAGTTCTACAAAGCTTGATCTCAATGTCTGCCCTCCAAGCTTTTCCTGCTACCGTATTAGCATCTAGCCAGATACAAGCACACACGCATGAGTTACATGTTGTTAGGTCAAATACCAACATCCAGATCATGTGGAACAGTACAGTCCTCTCCACACAACGGGTGAGCAATCAAATAAAACACGGAACCATGCGCACATTTGACAGCAGGCACCTACCCAACTAATGGAGCCCTGCCACAGGATGAAGTTTAACTCAGGCTATAGAGCTTCAGGGCCTCAATTTCAATCTTATAGTCTAACATATAAGACTAGTGGTGAAGTGTAATGGTGAAGAAGACAGAGTAGTAGAAGGAAAAAAGAATATACTTACACATCTACATCACAGACATGGCAATGATGGTTTTCAATGACATGTGCATGTTGATTACGATTGAAGGTGGCCAGAGGCCCTAGGTAGTTTTTTTCTCGCACATTTGCATCCGCAGGATCAATGGAGACTGCAGTAAGATGAACAACTAAATGGTAGATAAAACACACTCCTGGACACTGAAGTACACAGTTAAGGATTGTATGAGTGATTTAATGCATATATTTTTACCCTTAATACACAAAGCCCACACAGATGAGAAATACATGGCTTAGAATTAGAAATCACTATATAACTGATTGCAACACATTAATCTGAGCTTTATTAACAGAGACGTTTGCACTGTAATAAATATCCTCTGGAAAAAGGCAACTAAATCTACAGGAACAACCATCTTTATTATGTACTAGTCTGCCTCACAGAAATGTCCTTCCAAGCACAGCAGTTTTTAAAAATTACCTTTACTTACCAGAATCTGACCCCACGTGCAGACTGTTGACATAGGTCCACATTTCTTAGTCCATACAGACTCCTTGGGAAGGAACAATTAGTTAAGGCTGTGCACATACCCCTTCACAAGACCAGACTTCCAAGAAAGAAAAAAAAAAGTCACATCAAGGAACTAGTACTGATCACCTTGCTTTCCTTTTCCTTAGTCAGAATCCCAAGGAAGAGGATCACCACTTTAAAGTAGGCTCCTACACAATTTACAGACAGACAGTATCCAGGATTTGCCATTGTTTCTTGAAAGATTACCAGTTTGTATTCTTATTTTTAAATGCAGCAGGAAGTCAGAGCAAATACACTTTAGCAGTACTTTTAATCAGACACCTGAACTAACCACCGATATTTGGAAAGAATATACAAATATGTAAGAATATACAAATAGAAAGCAGCAACCCTGCATGCCTGGAGTACCACCATGCTCGAAAGTTTGCTTCTCAATATACTGCAACTAAATGAGCACGCATGCAAAAATTAACCTTCTGGTCTATTTGTTACACACCCAGATGTGCACATCATTGACAATACAAAGGTCTATGGAAAACAGAGCAGTGTAGTAAGGAAAAAAAGGAGGTCTTTGAGAGGTCTAGCTGATTGGAGCTCTGACGACTGGTGTAGCAGAATGGGAAGGGATTTGCCTTTGACACAAAAGAGACATTAGTGCTTTTATTAACTGGTAGTAAAACTTTGGGATATATTAATCTGTTGAATTAGAATGACTTTAGATTGAGTTATGAAGATACTTGGTAGACAAATTCATGAGGTTTGAACCATGATAATACCAAGGCTTTGGATAAGATAAGTAGACATAAAAGCACTGTGAGCTAATGATATTAATACCTAAATCACACAGGTGTAACTAAAACAATGATAAACAAAAGCATCCCAAACATATCAAAGGCTCCATGGACATACATAAATCAGATGTATAAATTATGTAAGTGTATATCCGATCTCTTCAGCTCTTTTCCCAAGATTTTCTCTATAATATTTCTTGGTTATCTGATTCTGCTAAGAAAGCACTAAGTGGCACTGAGCCACTTAGTCAATTTTATTTGCACCCTGAAGATGTTACCAGAGACATGACAAAAGTAAACACTTGCTCACAAATTATAAAACCTCACCAGCTTGTTAAGTACTAAATTCAAATCTCAGGATACCCTCTTCCTGTCTGCCAGTGCTCAGACAATCTAGTCCACCAGAAGCCAGGGCCTGGCCTTGAAGAAGTTCCTTCCCTGGGTGCAGGTGACAGTACAAGGTGGCACTGGGAGCATTGGGATTGCTCCCCAGCACACTCCATCTCTAGTCCTTCTCCTCCCCAGCTGCAGAAGCAGCAAGCACACACAGCTCTAGGGAGGTGGGTTGAGGACAGGAGGTGGAAAAAACATTGGGGTGGGCCAAGTTACGCTTTGCTGGGCAGCACACAAGACAAGATGTCGTCACAGTGTAAGCACCTCATCTTCTGATACTGCCCACATTTAGAGGACAGTTAGATGTGTATTATAGTGCTGCTCAGGACTGTCCCATGACAGGCCTCTCCTCTGAGGTTCACACTACACCACCTTGTCTTTCACTCACAGACTTTCTACAGAGGACAGGGGAGGGCCCTAGGAGAAGATCAACTGCCAGCTATCATGAGCAACCACACCGTATAATCGTAAATGTATAAAGCTGCCTTTCAAGACTCATTCAGTCAGCACAGGGAGGTGTCGCTGCCCACCATGGCAAGGATGTTTCAGGAGGGTCTTTTTTAGTATGACTTCCCTCAAACTCTGCAGCACCCTTGTAGAAGAATAATACAAAGCAAAGGAGACACACAGGCAGAAGTAGACAGCAGAAGAGCCTCAGAGGCAAAGATGGTAACCTTAACAGAGAGTGATGAAGGAGACAAGCAGAACATTAGTCAAAGATAGTAACCTTAACAGAGAGTGATGAAGGAGACAAGCAGAACATTAGTGACCTTCCTAAAGCCAAAGGGCAGAGAGGATCTCAAAATAACTGTTTTTTATAGACAGGAGAAGATCAAGATTATGGTTATAGTTCAGAAAAAGATTCTGGCTCAGCTGCTTTCTCCTAGGCTAAAAACTAGTTTTAAAAAAATCCCACTAATTGTTTATTACAGCCCATGTTTTCCTTTTGACCAAAGGATACGATATAGCCAGCGGGCAGCCAGTGGCGGGGCAGGAGAGGAACCAGGATCCCAAAGCCAACCAGTGCAAAGAAGAGGTACAGCAACCAGGCAATAATCTGGAAAAGGTGCAGAGGCCAGCTCCAGCCATTCCTTCGAGCGCGTTGGACCTGCACCTCAGGCACAGCTTCGCCCAAATTCTCTGGAGTTGTCTTATTAGGAGGTTTATTGCAGATATTCATCTACGGAAATAAAAAATGGAAAACAAAAAATATGTAGCGCAAAAATATTGTGACTGAGCCCCAGTCCTGGAGATATGCTCCAGGGTGGACAGAAACTTGGAGAGACTAAAACAATGACACATCTGAGGAGAGACTTCTCTCTGCACAGGGGATTTGTGATCGATAGTAACAAAAGGAAAAAACAATTACACTCCAAAAGCAAGTGCTGATGTCTGAGTGAAACAACAATACCCCAAACATTGAGCTAAGGGAAACTTGCAGGGTTTGCCAGTCTTTGGGTGGATCTAGACCTAAATTGAGTAAAAAGAGCAAAGAGGGTACTTTGGTGGCAGTCCACAGATGGAGTATGATATGCTGTGGTCTGGGAATGTGTTCATGTCAGAACGCTGTTATGGATGACAGCAGAACAAATGCTTTCACCTGTCTCAGATATGCCATGTTTTCCTTCCAGCTAGTGCAGAGAAGTGTAGTGAGAGCAGGTGGCCCCACTGGAGCACGTGGTCTGGAACCGCAATTTAGCACTACACAACATCCAAAAAACCAGAGACTTTTTTCAGCAACAATGGAAGTGGAAAGACTAGAAACTGAAAAAGTGAACTTTAATGACAAAAAGGAGAAAAGAAGCAGGAGTTACTCCACAACACAAGTATAAAGCAGACTGTGCTAGAAGAACAGAACAGAAAGTTAGATATGCAGGATATCCATGCAGAAAGCAGCTTCATTATTCAGCTGTCCTACAATGTCTGGATACCTGGCAGGAGAAAGCAAGATTTAACTGCAAAGACGAGTTACAAACCATAACCTGGGAAGTTCCTGATGTTTACGATTCCTGTTTGCACAAACAGCTACGAGCTCAAAAGTGATTTCTCCTCCTTTCAACTTGTGTTGGATTATTAGTTGTTGCCTTTTGCTTGCCACGGAGCCAGGATGAACTTTTGACAACAGAGAGTTGGGCTGCTCTGCTTCACAGAAAACTCAGGTGCAACAGATACTAGGGAGTACAATACAATCAGCAGATCAGGGGTCACACTGCAAAACCAGCACGAAGAAGCTCTGCTGGACCTCAGCTGACTCGAGGTACCTCTGCAGCATGCTCACTGTTCCTTAGTAACTAAGAGGATGTTAAATTAACATCTAAAAGGGATAAGCAACTTCAATTAGTCCGATTAACTTGCACACAAGCATGCTGAAATAAAAGGAGGAGGTCTCTAGCTCACTTGCAGTATTTTTTATAATGGTTCCAGTACCAGAAAAATGCCAAAGGGCTGAAAGAGCGAGCAGAACGATTCAGATCTTGGTACACCAACAGTCCTGCGACAGTCCCACACAAAGGGCTGGAAATGTCTTTTCGGGTCAACTGGTACAGAATTAGTGGGTAAGAATACAAAGGAATATAATTTAAGCTTATCAGCACAGTCTTATCAACAAACAGGCTGGAAAAAAAAAATCCTAACTTCAGCCTTTGAAGAAATTAGCAGTATCTGCCTGCCTTCATAGTTTAAATTGCTACACAGCAACTGGCTCATCAATGATGAGAAAGAGTTACTAATCATGTGATACGTTTCTCATTAGGTTGTTGAAAATTTGCTTGCACATCACTTCGAGCTGCCCGTTACAAAAACCGCTTATATTATTTGAAGAAATTCCCCGGTTTCTCCTTTCTCCTAATCAAACCCTGGCCAGGGGAGCCAGGCCCACCCAGACCCTGGAATCCCTGTTTTGCTGCAAGATTTTGCTGTTTTATAACACCAGACAGTTTTCACATTATGTTATTTAATGTCAAAAACTTTGGTAACAATTCGACAGAATGTTTTATGTGGTGAACTGCGACTAAAGCTAGCGTGAGCTACCTCCTGGCTGAGCTATCCCTCAGGCTGCAGTCATCCCACAGCAGCAGCATCTGGCTGGTGACAAGACTCTCACGAAAGAAGCAAAGCTGCTTCATCAGTCCCGTTTCAGAAGCGAAGTTCCTCTTGCCTCTCCCTTACAACTCGATGGCTTCTCTTGTAGCTGAGGCGCTGAATTATCCATTGATACCGATGAAAAACAAAGCTGTATGTGAAGAAACTCGAGGATACCGCATCTCCCCTTCCCGGTGGGGTGCCCTATGCTGTGGGTATGCCCGGCGCTTCTTTCTACCCAGCTACAAAAAACACTGAAAACAGGGCACGAAGTTACCAGCAGGGCTTACTCGGTCACCGTAGACAGAGGAAGGGTAACTGAGTTGACGCTGGTTGTTACTATACTAGTTAACTAGTTAACTATAAGTCAGCCGGGAGTTAGCAGGTTCACCCAAGCGCTGGGCAGCGGGAAGGAACATGCAACCAGCCGCCCCGAGGCACCGGCACCTCCCGGGGATATCGGGGCAGGCACCGGGGACCGGGTCGGGCGAACGGTATCCCGGTCAGGCATTGTGGGGAGGGTCGGAGAGACCCCTCCCGCAGCTTCGCCACCTCTCTATCCTCACCTTCTTCCCGCAGAGGGGGTTGAGAACGGCCCCGTCCCCGCCTCATGCCCAGAGCGGGTAACGGGGCCTGCAGTTAAAACCGGCGCGGCAGCTCCCGGCGCCTTCAGCGGGTTCAGGCCGCTGGGCCCGCCGTCATGGTAACGGACGGGGCTACGGAGGGGCGCAGGGGACAAAAAACGCCGGGCGCGATCCGTTCGGCGGAGATGGCGGCGGCGGAGCCGGGGGGAGAAAGGGCGAGGCTTCGCTCCATAGAAGCCCGGGTGCGGGGGCCCAGCGGCGACCCCCGCACCCGGGGAAAGCCCGGCTACTGCACACTTCCCCCCCCCGCCCCCCAACCCTTCAGCACCCAGCCTGGAGGTCCAGGCAGGGGTTTTAGGCCTGGTGGCACTGAGTAATTTGGATTGGAAAGACCTACACCATCCCTCCATCCCGGCCTTTCATCGCTAAAGGAGGTGGCGAATCCTCCCCAGGAGGCCGGAAAAGTCGTGACCCTTCCAAAGGCCTCCCTTGGGAGGGTGCTTGTTTTTCCCTTCGTCACCCCCAAAGTCGCTGTGAAGCATTGCTGGGAACACTAGCTGTGTTTTTAGGAAAACACCCAAGATTTTGTACGTTGGCCGGGGCTGGAGAGGCTCTGGGAGCAGGCGGTGGAAGGACAGGAGGCTGGTTGTGAGTTGGAGCCAGCCGTCCCGCTCCCTGGAAGCTGTTAGGAAAATTCCCTTCCCTAACTATTATATCAACCAGCCTTTATAGTATGAAAACACCCCTCCGACATGGCTTTGAAACCCTCCCAGCATCGTCTGGTGTCATGGATCAGTAACTCCTGCAAGACTGACTCCAGGGACGTCTGGATCAACGGATAAGCAGCAAGAATGCTGGAAAATTGTTGCCTTGCAAAGTTTTACGATGATTCGTAATCAGTAATGGGGGTGTTAGTGATTAGTCAAGTCGTTTGTACCTGAAGGTTTGAAGGGTATAAGAAACCTGTGCAAAACCACATTTGGGCTGCCCAGTTTGGCTGGGACACCTCATGTGCAGGAATAAATATTTACCCTTCTAATTCTCTACTTTGCACCCCAGCCTCTCTCCTCGGTCGGCACGGGCCAGCTGTGGATTTTTGTGACGCAGCACGGCCAGACCCGCCAGCCCAGCCTGCAACTCTGCTGCCCCCGGGGAAGGCTTTTCCCCATCCTCCAGCAAAGCAGCCGTGCCGATCCCCAGGAACTGGCCAGCAGAGCTGGTGGCAGTGCCAGCTACGTGTACATAAGAGGTCTTTATGAGCTGCCTGCGGTCTGTGCACAGCGGCTGCTTTGTGCGAGGGGTACTGGCACCCGCCAGCCGGCCACTCACCTAAGAAGGCTTCTGTGTGCGGAGGGAAGGGTGTCCCGGGAGCAGCGTGTCCTTCGCTTGCTGTCCCCAAAGGCCCTCATCACCTTGTCAACCGCCAGCTGCTGGCAGCTCTCCCTGCACAGGGGTCTGGCCGCATTGGTGGTGGCAGGGGGTGTCCGAGGAGCATGGGGGGGCTGCACCTCCTTTGTCCTTGTTGCCCACCCTCTCCCAGTTGGGAGCAGGGGAACAGCTCGAGTGCTTGGCAAGCTACAGAGCTGCTGCTTTGACCGCCTGTGCAGTCGGATCCTGTCAGACCTGGTGCAGAGGAAAGTCTCCCAGCCACAAGGAAGCATGGCCCTTGGTCACCGTCCCCTGCTCACCTGGTGCCAGGAAGCAGCGCTGTGCTTTGCTGGCACCTGCCAAAGGGGCCGGGGACAAGCCTTGGCTGTGCAGGACATGCAGGGCAGCATGCTCAGCCCATCTCCCAGTCCTGCACCGGAGGGCTCTTCAGCATGGCCCCCAGGAGCAGTGGTGCTGGGAGGGACATGGACACTGCGTGATCCTGGGTGGGTTTGACAGCTCTACTGGCACCTCAAGCTCTGCAAGAGGACCCTGCCATGACCACAGCCCCCAGCTCTCCCCAGGAGCCTTGTCCCAGGAGCACGGGGCTGCTCCCATGCAGCAGACATACAGCAAGGAGGACACCCTTCCTACAGCCACTTTTCTTTTATTAGAGGTTACAAGATACCAAGAGCCAGACCTGCATGCCACATGCCATCGGCTTGCTCTGCTGTGCCCCTCCGTGTGCTGTGTGGGCAGAGAGGACAGGGCTGGCAGAGGCAGGCACCCCCAGGCTGGTCCCCCCACTGCTCGCAGGGTTTTCCTTTCAGCCTTTGCAACAGGCACCATTTTTGCTGTGGTGGCTTTGCCCTGCCAGCCATGAGCAATCATTACGGGAGAGGCATGTCACCAGTGGGACAAGAACTGGAACCACTGAGCTGAACCCTCTCCATCACTCCCCAGGAGAGACTCTGGCTTGGCCCCACACCCGCCTCCAAAGGGGATCAAAACTCGTATGGGGACACAAAGGCTGTGACCTTGAAGATGTGCTTGCCCAGGAGGACCTTGCGGGAGAACTCGCTCATCTCCAGCTCCACCTCCAGCGTGGCTGGCCCTGCCACGGGGCTGGTGAGCACCAGCTCTCCTGTCTGCTGGTCAGAGCGCCGCACAGCAAAGATGCCCTGGCCCCGGCCACCCGTGATGGTGAAGCGCAGGCTGTCGCCCACGAAGCGGGTGGTGGACATCTTGAAGAGGACACGGGGCACAGTGCGGTTGGCCTGGAGCGGCAGGTAGTGGAAGGAGATGGAAGTGGCAGCCAGGCGGCAGGCTCGGCTCTCCATGGGGCAGGGGTTCCTCTCGCACTGGCTGACAGGAGGGAAGGAGTACAACCGCTCAGTGCGTTGTTTGGCTCTCAGGGAGCTGCCTGCATCCTTGCAAGCAAGCCTAGCCCACACTGTCGGTATCATTTCCAGCCCCACTGCCGGCCCTGCAGCAGAGCAACCCAAGCCAGCAACATCCAACTGTGCCCAGCATTGGATCTCTGTCCCATCCCTGCCTCTGCCAGGCAAACGCCATGCCTTGCAGGGACACAGCTCTGGGTCACACTACGAGGCTGGGACCAGGGTACCACAGTCCCGGCTGGAGGCCAGGGATGGAGCCAGGCTCAGTTGTGCCTCCTGCAGTGGAACATCCCTTGTCCAGAGCAGGGATGCTCCTCCGCCTGGGTCACTTGTGCTCGGCTGCAAAACAGTTCAGTCTCACAAGCAGGACCAGGGGGGGTTTGCCTGCTGGATGGCAGCCGATGGCACTGCGTGGATGTGTAGTGGAGGGGAAATGGCATCGTTCTCTCCAGGCTGGGGCTCTGGGGGGCTGGGGTCATGCATAACGCCACCATGTATCAGGGTGCTCTCACCTGCACCCCAGCCACTGGCATCCCAAGACCATCGGGGAGCATGCCGAGCATACCCAGGCACCCCATGTGGCAATTTGCTACCAGTGCTGGTGGGCACTCTCCCTGCTGCCCCTGGGTGACACAATATGATCCCCAGGGCACCGTAGGATCCATCACCTGGGGGAGAGAGCATGATGCAGTCCAAGCCACGCTCGGTACTCACAAGGCGGAGGTCTTGACGTAGCTGGTGTTGTGGCGTGGTGGGGGACACTTGGGGCGCACGCAGCGATGACCCCCAAAGGTGTTGATGCAGAGTGCACCCTGGGTGCAGTTGTGCTGCTTCCCAGCACACTCGTTCACATCTGTGGTGGTGACACGGGGTGAACAGGGCTGTCCCTGCTGCTCCCCACCACACCCCTGGTCCCGTAGGATGCTCCCTGCCCTGCACCCACTGCTCTTACCCTCGCAGGCATTGCGGTCAGCATGGAGCAGGTAGCCTGGGGGGCAGAGGCAGCGGTAGGAGCCGGGGAGGTTGAGGCAGTCGTGGAGGCAAAGCCGGGTCTGGGGACTGGACTGGAAGAGCTGGCACTCGTCCACGTCTGGGGGGACAGAGTGGAGCATGGCTGGGGCTCCCATCAATGCTGAGCCTTAGTTTCTCACCCCCCTCTGCCATCCTCATGTCCCTTTTACCGTGGCAAATGCCGCCAGCTCGCATCTGGAAGCCGGCGTCGCAGCTGCAATGCCCAGAGCCTGGGCGGCCCTTGGCACAGCGGGGCTGGCGGCTGAAGGAGGCGTTGCTCAGCGTCACCCAGTCNGGGGGCATGGGGAGTTGTGTGGGGGATGAGGTGCCAGGGGACTGCTAGGGAAGGGGGAGGCAGGTGGAGCATGGCCGGGTGCTGTCCTCATGAACATCCCCATCCTCCGCAGCCCAAACCCGGGCACCTACAGGCATAGACAGGGCTCTGGCAGCTGGGGCCTGACCAGCCCTGGGGGCAGAGGCACGTGTAGCCCTGGTTGCCATCCACACAGGTCCCACTGTTGGCACACGGGTTACTGGAGCAGTTGTCAATACCTAGGGAGAAGGAGCTCATGAACACCAGCGCATCCTCACCCCATCCTGCTGCCCAGCCTCAGTGCCCATTGCTGCAGCCTCTGGGCTGCTCTCCCTGCAGTCAGAGGAGCAGAGCAGTGGGACCCTGCAGCTCAGGGTGTTGGACGAGCCCCCTGGCAGGGCTAAGCCCACAGCAGCCCATCCCTGTTCCACTTCACTTCTGCAGAAGGGCTGGGTTCCACTCCACGTGCGGTCGTGTCGGCAGGCACGCGTCTCCGAGCCCACCAGCCGGAAGCCGGCATCGCAGACAAAGTGAACATCATGGCCCACCCGCACGCTCCGGCCCAGCATCCGTCCGTTCAGGGGCACTGCTGGCTGCGGACAGGTCTCTGTGGACAGACAGACATGGGTAAGGACAGACATTGCCAGGCTGGAGCCAACCCCAGCCCTGGTGAGGAGCTGAGGGTCCCTCACCCAGGCTGCTCGCCAGGGGTCCAGGGGTTGGCGCCAGCCCAGTGGGGATGTCACCCTGGCTGGGGTTACCATTGCGTTTGGTGGCCTGTCTCTGGAGGCGGTTCTGGAGGACAGAGAGTTGCTGACGGAGACTGTGCGTGCCCCGCAGGTGGGCAGATTCCTGTGCCGCCAGCAGCTTCTGCATCTGCCGCAACGTGCTGAGCGCCTGCTGCTGGCTCAGGCACTCCTGGGGGGACACAAGGACATCCCCATCACCCGCTGGACTCCCCTGCCACCCTGCCGCAGCCTGGGGGGACCTTCCCAAGCAGGCAGTATCTTTGGGGTTGGTTTGGATGCCCTGCCCTGGGCAGAGCCCCTTCCTCCCCATCCCAGTGTGGGGGCTGCCTCTCTTTCTGTAGCTGCTCCAGCCTCAGCCCCTCTGCCCAGTCCTACCCTGGCATTTGGATACTGAGGAGCAGTTTGGATGCCCCAGGTGGGTTTAGCATCATCTCACTGCTGCAAGAGAAAAGCCCCATGGTCGTCCCCCCGGCCCTGGGCAGCCCCGCAGGCGCTGTGGCCATGCCATACCCCCCCACGCCGGGGTGGTGATGGGGCGCAGGGGTGTGAGAGGTGGGTGCCGAGAAGCCCCCAGTGGGGGGGTCTGCAAGGGGGCTGGAGCGGGGGGCACGAGGGTCCTTACCTGGGCGCTGCCAAGGGGCAGCTGCAGCATGCCCAGTGCCAGCCAGGCTGGCAGCAGGACGAGGAGCATCGCGCTGGGTCTCGCTCTGGCTGCACAGGCTGCAGGGACGAGATGCCGGCAGTCTGGTTCTGTGCCGCTCACTTGCAGCTGCACTTCTGCGCTCACCGGAATTTATCCACAGTGCATGCCCGTGTGTTTGTTGGTTTTTCCCCTGGCCACAGCCGAGCTGTAGGAAAGTTTCCCCTTGGCACTGGCGCCAGCCTCTCCCTTCCCTTCCCTCTCCGCACACCAGAGGCTTTGGGGCCTTTCATGACACAGGGCCAGCAGATGCCAGGGCCAGGCAGTGGCTGTCACAGCACTTGCTGCGGTACTGGCAGTTCTGGGCTCCCTCCATGGCCAGCCACAGCTCCGGGGCTCCCCGGCATGCAGGGGTGCAGAATGAGGCTAATCCTGTGTGTTTGCTAAGCATGGGAAAGTCCCCCAGGAGAAGGGATGGCTTTGGACTTGGTGCTGGGATCCGGCTTTCTGGTGGGGCTGGGGCTGCTGAGGAAGGCAGCGTCGCAGCACCATGGACTCGCCAGCCTCAGCACGACTTTGCTGGCGTGAGCTCAGCCATGGCTGGAGCTTAGAGGGGGACCTCAGGGTTCTGCTGCAGCCTAGAGTTGGGGTGCAGGTTGGCATTAGCATTCAGGGTTAGTGTTAGGGTCAGCATTAGGGTTACGGTTAGCATTAGGGTTAGGGTTGAGGTTAGAATTAGGGTTAGGGTTGGGCTTAGCATTGGGGTTAGAGTTAGACTCATGGTTAGAACTAAGGTCAGGTTTCAGGGTTAGGGATTAGGTTAGGGTTAGGGTTAGGGTTAGGGTTAAGGATCGGTGCCAAGGGTTTAGGTGCATATGAACAGGAGGGTTAGGATGAGGGTTGGGATTGGTATTAGGATTAGGACCAGGGTTCAGTCCAGGGTTAGGGTTAGGCTCAGTTGGAGGGAACTGAAGGCATTCAGAGCTCATTTTCTGTTGACATCCAGCTCAGCCCTGATAGCTGGCAGGTGGGATGCTCCCCGTCCCTCCCAACTTTGACAGTCCCTAGGAAGGGGCATGGCAGCATCTGCCTGTCCCCCAGCAGCTATGTCTGAAGCCCACACATCTGCCCTGTGCCAGGGGAGCACCCCAAGCCCCCCAGCATGGGTGCTGGGAGTCCTGCACTGGGGCAGAGCCATCGGGGTGCTACTGAGCCCCGCCAAGCAGCATCGGTTCCGGGACCCCTGCCCAACCCCAAGCGTCTGCTGAGACGTTCCCACCTGAGCCCGGCATCTCTCCCACCGCCGGCCCCCCGGCCCTCACATCCTCCCACCCCGTAACCATGCTGCCCAGCTCGCTGGAGCGGGTATTTGGCTTCGCGCCTGCGGCGGTGTGTGTTACCTCCCCAGCATGTTTAATTCATGGCGCAGGAGGAAGGCTGGGAGCCGGGGCCCCCTTAGCTGCCCCACCAGCCCCTTGCCATCCAATCTCCCAGTGCTCCAAAGTGGGTGCCGCTTGGGACCCCCCCACTCCTGCCTGCCTTCCCATCCCCACCCCGGCTCAGCAGCGGGGCTGGGGCAGATCACGGGGGGCCGACCCCGCTACGGGACATCCCAGCGGGGTTGCAGCCCGGGGCCCCGGGAGTTGTCTGCCGCATTCGCGCCAGCGAGCAACTGTTTTGACAGAGCTATTACTCACCCGTCAAGCTTTTGTTCGAGCTGACCAGCGGTGCCTGTCTGGAGTCCTGAATAGGATCAAATCCTGCAACCAGACACACACACACACAAGCACGCACAAGCGCGCAGGAGCGCGCAGCCGAACTCGCCCCGGTGCCAGGGCTGCTGCGGGGTGGCTCGTCTCTCCCAAATCCTCCCTCCAGAGCCATGGGGGTCTGGTCCCCCCCAACCCCAGGCACCTGCATGAAGCTTTTGGTGCTGCTGGTTTGTAACCTCCTGGCGTGTAGGGTGGGTGAGACGGTGTCAGATGCTCCGGAGAAGTTGTCCACGCTGGCTCCGGGAGGTAATCGGGAGAGGGGCTGGGGGAGTCTGTTGCTGGCAGCAGGGCTGGGGGACAACTGATTTGGGGGGAGTAGGTGCACCCTAAGCACCATCCCCTGGGGCCAGGCCAGGCAGGCAGGGGGCTGGGTGGGTGATGGG
>VYZV01026709.1:674-28007 GCA_013401275.1 Pandion haliaetus | reverse complement strand
GACTGAATTAATCACGCTTATAATGATTCCCCCAGAAACTTTAATTGCTTCAATGATTTATGGACCAGTTCCTGAACAATTTGGAAGAAGCAAGTTCCAGTGCTGCAATAGCCTCAGTAATTTCTGCATTGCCATTTTACGTTGCCATGTATCAGTGTATCTGCAGCAATGTTTAGATTACCGTTTTCTGGCCCAGCACACGCAAAGATGTTTCGCTGACCTTATTTTTATGTCTTTGCAGTCTCCAAGGACATTATCACCTACCCCTTCTGCAGAAGTAAGTTTGGTGGAACCTTTGGGGGGGGCAGTATCTTACTGTGATTAGAATTACTCACTTCAGCAGGTGTTGATTTTGTTATCAGTCTGATCCATCTCTGTTTGCCACACGGACACATTTTCTGAGTATCGAAAATTAACAAAAATTAACTCTAAAAGGAAAACAGTCAGTTCTTATTGACAGATTGTGCAAAAAATGAAGCTACCACTCCTACCTGTTTGTTGTTTATAAAGCAGAGTAATTTGTCCAGCAGAGGTCACTTCTTGTACATTCATCCTTCTTGTGGCATAGACGGACTCAGATCTCAGGAGCTGGGTGATATACATGAGCTAAAGTGCTGCTTTAAGCATCTAAGTAGTAAGCCATGTTTGCTACTAAAACATTGGCAGTTTTGTCTTGAAGCATAACTATGGTTTGGTTTGGTTTTGCTTTTCCCTAGTTGTTAATTTGAACATCACAATAACATGAAACATTTGGAAAGTCATTTGTCAGGATACAATAGATGCCATTGTAGAATAATTATAATTTTTGGGGTGGGGAGTGTTGTTTATTTGCAACATAAAAGTTTTAGTAATTGTTATATGTTTAAAAAGTTACTATAAAATTCCTTGTAAAGCTTCATGCATTAACATCAGTCCTGCCTCTTTTGTCCTGGCTTGGTTTGCCTCATAGGGTTTTGGGGGAGTGGGTTGGGTTGGTTTGGGGTTTTTTTGTTTGTTTTTTTACTGGCTTTTTTCCCCCAGGAAACCAAGTAAATTGATTTTTGCTATACAGGAAGGTGTTGTGTTTTCAGATACAAGGGGAATCTAATTTGGATACTAAATACCTTTTGATGTACCTAGTTGACACACATGGTAAATTAAGCCACAGAGAGCTATGTGCTGCAGCTATTGGATTCTTGCTGGTCTCCAAGTTAGGCAGCTGAAGGCTAGCTCATATATCTTGTGCAGTACGCTGCAGGAGAGACATACTCTGAATGCAGCTTCCCTTATAGAGTCACAGGCATGTGGGCAAATCTAGGATTATATAGAATTTAGTAGAAATGACATTTGGAGTTGGAACCTTCCAAGACTGAACTCTGACCCAGACTATAAAAATGGATTGGAGTCTTTGGAACAGATCATTAGAGAACAGTAATAATGAAGTTAGTTGAAATCTTAAGGGATTTTGTTATTTCAGTAGCTTCTGCTGATGTCTTCAGGTCCATGAAAGTTAAGTGCTGCTAAAAATGTGTAAAGTGTATTTACATTTATTAGTGAATGCTTCTATTCTGCAGGGTTATCAAGATGTTCGGGATCGAATGATTCACAGGTCTACTAGTCAGGGCTCCATTAATTCTCCAGTGTACAGTCGTCATAGCTACACACCCACCATGTCACGTTCCCCTCAGCATTTCCACAGACCTGGTAAGGGCAACTGCATTAGAAGTATATGTAAAACTATTCTTTCTTTATTATGTCACTTAGTGGCACAGTGAAGCACCTGTTTCTCTTAGCAGTGAAAAATTGTTGCACATTTTAATATCCCCTTTTCTACCTGTTTTTTATTCTTGAGTGATGCAGTCTTTTGCACTAGGCTGATAAGTGTTTCTTACATCATAAATATGGATCTTCTGGTTTTGTTTCTGATTATTTTTTAAATCTTTGTATGTTTCTTAAAGTGAGCAAATATTTGCAGCAGTGATTCACAAACTTCATTCTGGAATTTGGGAAATGTATCACATATTATAAACAAAAGTTATGGCTTGACTACATGGAAGTTAGTAATGTAGGATTCCTCCCGCTAAAAAACAATTAATTTAAAGCTTGGTGCAGCCATAGAATATCAGATTCAGCAGCAAAACCCCCAGATATTCCAAATTGCTAGTCATTTTTTAAAACATAGACTCATGGCTCACAAGGTAGATTTCTTTAATTAAAGCCATAGGCAATTGCCTGGGAACATTTAAAAACCACGAACTTCATTTACTGGTTCAGCAGTGATGTACAAGTTCTATGTATAATACAGAAAATGTACAGGTCATTCAGGATTCCAGTGCATTCAAAATTACTGGTTGTGTATATAAAAGCAAGATATGAAAATGAACTGTTCATCCACACCCAAATTGCATAAAAATCTATCTCAAAATGCTGTTCATCGAAGACTTTTCAAGACTGATTTTATTGTTTATGGTAATGAATTAAATCTTTGTGATCTGTTTTTAAATTAAGTGATACAATCATGCAGTTTCATCTTCCTTGGTGATTACAGCTGAACAGTTGGGATGCCAAAAGCCCGTGTACAATAGGAACTGCATTTTAAAAATTAAAGATTTATAATAGAGCCACCACTGTGGAACTTGAATGCTGTAGCCATTTCCTAGTGGGGGTGGACTGAAAGCAGCTAATTGTGTCTGTCAGTGAATGCCTTATTTAAAGGACCCAAGGGAGGTGGGACAGAAGCAAATTGTGTCTGATACTTAGTGCTGACAACATGACTGTGTTTTAAGATGACGTTACAACTGAAACCGAAAGCGACTTAAAAGCGTGAAAAAGCTGCAAACTTCTGTCTCTTGATTCTGGCAGTTCTGAGGTTATTTTTCCATTTGTATCAGTTGTATCAAGGATATGAACAAATCCAGGCCCTATTCCACAGTTTACTGTGATTTGAGTTTTGCTGTCTGTGTTCAGTCAAGGACCTTTCCCAGAAGCAGTCTCCGTTTATGTAACTTGTGATGGGCAGATGAGCTCAAGCCAGAGTTTGGATCCAAATGTAAAATCTTCAAGAGTTCACAGCCTGAGGGATTTTCTGAGAAGATACTTGTTCAAACTTATCTCTGTTCAGATGATCTCATCTTTGGCTCACCTGTTTCTGTTTCTTATATGATACAGAAGTAATTCTGTAGAATTCATCATTTTGATCTTTGCTACCCTGCTTTGGGGTAATTGTTAATGCTACTTTATAATTTTCCTACAGTAATTATTCATGTTGAATAATAGCACATGTATATTTACCATTTTTCTCTTAATGGCACTTCTTATCATCATGTTATTTGCAAGAATAATTTCTCTCTGAATAAACCCAGTGGCCCCAGATAACTTCTCTTTGGCTCCCAGTTAGCTCTTGAGAGAGAAGTGAACCACTGTGTTGATGTTGTCAGCATAAGGTTCTTCAAAAATTTGAGTGCTACAAGTTTTCAAAAAGTTTGCAGCCTTTTCCTCCCACGGTGCCCTAGCTGATGTTGGCAGCATTTTTGGAATGTCTTAAAACAATAGAAAACAGCTTGCATGCCTCTTGACTAACATTCTTTGGTCAGGCACTTTTCAAAACAGTTGCTTTCTTAACTAATTCGGTGTCAATGTTTGTGATGTTTGCATGGTGGTAGCAGGCTACTTTTTGGTAACAAGGCATAGATCAGAAGCTCATTAAGCCAATAAATGTTACGCTAAATTAGTGATTCAGTTCAAATCTGAGCCTCTCTTCTAATATTTCCTGTAATTTTGTCTAACATTTATGAACCCTTCGGTACGTCTTTAACCTTTTTTTTTTCTCCTTCCTTCTTTTCAGAATCCTAATTGTTCAATGCCTTTTTTTTTTCTTCCTTTGAAGCCTCCTTCCCTGCCTTTCTCTTATTGTTTTTCTTTGTTTTCATTTTGTTCTGCCCCCCGATTCCCTGCTGCCGCAGAGCTGCTCTCTACTGGTGTGCAGCGGTTGTCATACCTGCGCACTAGCAGTCTCAGCTCCTCTCACCATGACTCCCGCCCCAACTCCCCCTTCCGACACCACTTCATCCCCCATGTCAAAGGTAAGGAGCCAGGCCTCCCCAGGGAGTACCCTCCAGGCTGGAGATTTATTAGCATTCTGTCAAAGCTAATAAGGTGTATCTCTGTAAGATTATCATTGGCTGTATAGCTCAGCATGCCTCGAAATGTGCCGTTGCACTTAAAACTACGTTAGAATAGACATAACGTCCTTTTTTCAGAGGAAATATGTCATTTCTAAGGGCCCTAGTTGAAGAGTCATCAAGCAATTACCTATTAGAAATATACAGGAAAGCATTATCATTTACTATTTAGAACCTATATGTGCCTAATTTAGCTTCTTTCTAAAGCAGTACATAACAATCACTACAGCAGTTAGCATATCAAATTTAATTATTATTTCCACATTCTTAAAACATGCATTTAAAAATTGACTACAAATACTGCCTGGGTGAGAGCAAGGTGATCAAAAATATGGAGAAGAAAAAAAAAAAGATTATATAGAGATCAATGGCAACAAGGAAGTTAATTGTTAATCACATTGGCAATAATTAGTGCCCAACAAAGTAAAATTAAAATCTCTAGGCCTCTCCTCAACTAGTGAGAATCAGCAGACTCTGCCGAAGGCAGTAGAGTTGCAAAGATTTACACTACCTGAGGATCTGGTCATTTCTCTTTTTTTTCAATCTGTTATTTTCCATGGTTTGATTTGGGGGAGGGTTGTTCTTTCATTGTGTTCTTTCAAGGGGCCCATTCAGCTCAATAAGATTTTAGTTTGTTTCTTGCTTTCTGTGAATGTGGTTTTACTTTTATTTCTATTGGAGCACTCTGGCTGTGCCATCTCTTCTATTGGGGGAGAAGGTCATAGCTTACATCACCTACAAGAGCTCCAAAAGAGACAGTTGAGTAAGTTGAACATAGATTCTATTCTGGCACCAATGATTAATGTAGATTATCATAAACTGGAGATAATAAAAAACAGTTGCAATGAAGTTGTTGCCATGAACTTTCAAGAAATGCTAGTAGATCTCAACGTTACAGCTCTTCAAGCATTCCAATCACCATTAATAATTTTAGTCCTGAATTTTCTTAGATGATTTTTGTGAATATGCACTTTCAACTTTCCTATTTTGTCACTTATATTAAAAAAAAAATCTCACTTCAAACTTAAAAGATTGGGACCCTTAAAAATAGATACACTGCTCATTTCAGCATGCAGTTAATTCATAATCCTTGCAATTTCAACATTTCTTTGCTGTAAATACAAATTAATGCTCATATTCTTTCAAGTGGCATTTTCATTCTTTTTCTGTTGAGAAAATAGCTTCTTCAACAGATAAATCAGAAGAACTATTGAAAATCCATGCCTATTGTTTTCAGATTTCAAAGAATTACCTGGCGCGTAGATTAGGTATGTATCTCAGTTATTGGTACAAAAGGCCAAGTGGGATTATAAGCGCTGGAGACAAAGGGGTGGGTATGGTTCTTATCAGATATGTCACATAAGACATTGTAAGAATCCACAATTTTCTGAAAAGAAACACTGCAGAAGCTTCAGAGAAGGACCATCAAGTAATTCCAGATCTCATAGTGAAAAACTTATGGCTGTTAATGTATTAACACTATCAAATGGAAGGATTTGGTAATGATTTAGCTTATGTCTATGTACCTGTGTGGTAACAGGAGGTTGTCCCACATAGCAGGCAAAGGTACAATAAGATCCTATGTTACACTTAAATTAGATAAAAATCATCTTTATTTCTCTGACTTGTTTAAGGTGAAGATAAGTAGCTCCTGAAACGGCTTAGGAAAAGTTTTTGTCTTCCCAATAATACAAAATATTGAAAGGTACAAAAGGTCAAAAGGCCTGGCACCTTTGTAATTTTTCCAGCATGTTAAGTGATCAATGAAGTGCTCACAAAACACTAGATGAACAAACGTTCATAACGTTCCCTAAGTCAGAGCTCTGGCTTGTCCTCTGAAAGGAATATGATGGAAGATAGTTCTTAATAAGATATACTCTGTGTATATGCATATATGTACCAACAGTGCACATGCACTTAAAGAAAGACAAGATGATAGGGACTGGTAATATTTTTGTTAAATAAACCTCCACTATCACAACTTATAGGTGTAAGTGTTCTCATAGGAAGGGATAATATAGCTTGTTTGGTATATAATTCGAGGGGGTTGTGTGGGGGGGGGTTTTAACATTCGAGTAGTGTTGAGTGAAATCCACTTGCACTATATTGTGTGTCCTCTTCACTACTTCACATTCATAAATAGATATTTTATCAACTGATGAGGTTAATCTGGGTTTCCTACGTGGTTATTCATTTGTCCTCCTTGCATACCACATTTGTCCAAGTACCCCCTTTTTATGTCTGTGCGGCAGAAAAAGGAGATTATTCTGGCACTGACTGCATCTAATGCAACTCCCTGATATTCTTATCCATAGGGGTTTGTTTACCTTGGGTATTCTAGGTGTCTGTTTTCAGTTTAAAGAACTGCATTATTTTAGCTTGAGAGTAGCATTTCTGTGTCTGCTAGGGAGTTGGACCCTTGTGAATATATGAAAAGTGAGAACTAGAGCAGTGTCTGGGATTAATATGTGATAGATACATTTGCAGTGATGCAAACAGGAGGCATCACGTGATCTGCTTTTTACTTGGTCAGCCTTTCTCAAAGCCACTTGTACTTATAGCAGGAAGGTGAACTTGGTGTGAGTTTGTAAGAAAGATTTCATAAAACTATAGTTCTGGGGTTTTTTTTTCCTTTAGGAGTCAGAGAATATGGATCATGCCAAAACTGCTTTGGTAAAGGGCCATAATTTCCAAACAGCATAATGATGATGAAAGTGGCATATGACACATTACATCTGTGTTATTTTGTATCATCAAGCCACAAAAGTAGACATTTAGACCGGTTTCAGTGTGTTTTCATACAACATAATGCTTAAGCGTAATGCTCAAGCCTTGTAGGCCAGGCCAAATGTAAAGAACTTTGAGGAGCGAAAGGGCTAAATATGCCTCAGAAGGTCTAATGAGAGTTTGTTGATGTAACTTACATGTTGAACGAGCTGGATGAGGGTGTAATATGCATCAGCTCAGACTTCATTTAATCTCCATTGAATTTGTTGTTGTCTCAATAAAGTACTGTCTCTGCTATGAAAGAATCAAAACAAGTCCATGAATGAAAGAAACCCCGACCCTGCTGAAATCAGACAAAACTCTCATTGAGAGGCAGGATTGCATCTCACATGCTTAGAATTTTTCAGAGGCATTCAAGAACATAGCAAAGCCCCTGTAAGATTTCCACGTAAAAAGAACTCTGCAGTAATGCATATTCCTCTGCTCACAGACCTTCCTATAAGGAGTCTATGCAGCTTCGTAGTGAATTTGGGCCTTGGTTTTCACAGGTTCCTGCTTTCCTTCCCTGAGGCAGGTCTCTGAAATCAAATGCTCTCTGTGTGTGATAACTATTTCCAGGGTTTTGTGGATGCAGCTGAAAGCTCTGCTCTGGAAAACAGACGTGCTTTGGCTGTTTCATGACTTTCAGTTCTGTGTGGGAAATAAGGGCTACACATCTGGACAAGATGATGAATGATATCATTCAGGAAAAAACCTGAATAGGACTTAGGGTTTCAGGTGCTGTTGAGCTCTTTTTCCTACGTCTATTCAGAAGTAGAGCAACTAAATTGCAAGTTGACAGAAGGCTCAGTGTTGGTTGCAAGTTGACAGAAGGCTTAGTGTTGGTTGCATATGGGTTTTTTGGCCTGATTCTGTGAACTTACCTTGTGAATCACACAGTGAGCCCAGTGGTGGACACTTCAGAAGGCAGCAGGAACCTGCATTATACCGTGCTGTGTATAGGCAAGCAATTGTATTCCTGACTGCTAGGGGAACCTGCTTAACAAATCAAGCTATAAAAAATGGGAACTACCTCATGGAGCAAACAGAAGGAAAGAAAAAAAAAGCCTCTGAATTTCACTTCTGAGGCTGCTGTGCTCAAGTGATTGATTTTTATATTGAACTTACTCCGTTATCTCTTAACATCCCCCACCCACCTACACACACGCATTCAACTTCATGCCAGGGGTGTGGGAAGTAGTTTTTCCTACAGTGTTGGCGAACTGGAGTGCTCTTGTTGCTTTGTGGAGTTAACACTAGTTATGGCATATCTGAGATAGTAAGAGAGACCTTCCTGTGCAGGCACAGCAAGGAACCCAAATTCAGAGCATGCACAGCCGTTACTTTTATCTAAAGCTGCAAGCAGGCTGGCCATGAGGCCCTGGGAGGCAGGCTAGCAGCTCTGCTTTCCTGTGTGCATACGCACATTCCACAGATATTGGCACTGCTTTCATAAAATGTGGGTGATTTTACAGCTGCATCTGAAGCACTTAAGCCTTCTTACGAGACTGGGTTCCTCGGGGATGTTCTAATGAGAATCTAAGTAGATGTACCATTCCCTCCTGCAGTGGTTGGAGGTTAATGAGACTGCTGTCCTAGAAAGTGTAAAAGGAGCGTCATTTGTCAGTACTAGTAGGAGTCATTAGGAAGAGAGAGATTGCACAGGAACCCCAGGAAATAGAAGCCAATGGAGACATCCGTGAAGCAACACGTGCAGGATTATACTACGCTCATTGCCTGCCTGGTGCTGTATGCATTATACAACATTACCAGTTCTCTCTAAACAAAATATCTATGTACCAGATACAAGATGAGCCAGCATACATTTATGGATGTGAGCATATTTAGTTGTGTCTAGTTTAGATAAAGAGGGGGCTGTAAGAACGGTTTCTTCCCTGTATTTGTAGTGTTGATGATAGAGGCATTGTAAATTGAACACGCCCACATTTTGATTACCAGTTCCCAACAGGTAAAATATATTTGTGACTCCTCTATTGTGACAAGTCCACAGGTCAATAAATCCCTTTTGATTCTTCTTTTTCATTGAATATACTGATTGCTAAGGGAAGCAGAAAGGCAGAATGACATGTCTTTATAAAGGTTATAAATTTTAGAATTAAGTATATCTTGAGGCCATCTCAATATTGATGTTTTTTTCCCTGTAAAACAATGATTTTGCTGAAAAGTAACTCGTAATTTCTCAATAGAAACAAAAGATATAAGTAAGATCAGCTTAACCAAGTTAGGTGTTTCACCATCACAGTATCTGAAAGGCTGGACAAGTAGAACTCAGTATTGGAATTGCCAAGTAAAGCACCATAGATTGAGATATGACAGTATTGTTTTAGCTAATAGTTCATGCTGTTTTTCAGAGTTAGTAAACCTAGCAATTACTGTGACCTGGCCAGAAGCTCAGTGTTGCTGCACCGAAAATAAAAAACCACCTTCAACTCATGTGGCTGGAAGAACATCATGTCATTTAGGGCTGAAATAATCAAGTGGTAAATGAATTTTGCACATGCATTCTTCTGGACAAATTTTTTACAGCCAAGCCCCCTGTACTGTGCATGTAATTTTTAAAATATGTATATGCAGATGGATTGACTTGTATACTGGCAGAGGTCTCTGTGGCACATCTCTCTCAATGAGGTTTGTACAGAGCATTTTTTTTTATCTCCCTTTTGGTGCCCTTTAGATTGGCAGATGACCATTCAAGTAAAAGAGGAACTTTTGTGTAAAGTGTAAAGACAACTTCCTTTTTCCTTCCCCCCTGCCCACCTCTGCCCCAAATATATAAATAAGAAGTGTACTGAGTCCAAGGTTTTGGGTCATCTAATGGGACATAGGAAATCTGTAGCTGAAAGGAGGCCTGTGTTTTCTTTTTTGATGTGTTTTATAGCCCTCCCATACTTGTGTTGTCCCCATCCCCTCATTTTTTTTCCTTGCTTTGTTAATCAGCTTTTCTAGGTTTTTTTAAGCCATTGTGCATACCTGAAAAATGGAAGGGATTTGATGCTCCCCTACTTTTCACCATTGTGGTCACCCACACCCATGTAAAATAAGCACCCATGTGGATGTTTTTTGCTTGCATGGTACACACACAGTCATGTGTTTGGATATCTGGCTGTTAAGCCTTGATACTTGGGGGTCAACCAGCATGGTTCTGCAACAGCCCTCTTGCCTCGACAGACATGGGAACTTTTAGGGCCATTGGATTGCTGTGGTGGATTGTTAGGAGGCAAACTAGTAAGAGTGATCCTACAAATGGAACAAACTGTGTGTGCAAAATGGAACTTACATTTTTAGACATTAGATTCAGATTTGCTAAATCAGCAGTGGTGAAGTATTGTCACCAGAGCCAAATTCGGCATTGACAGAGATTTGGGGTGGCATCAACAAACGATATGGGTGCAGCCACCAGATGGGCTGCATTACTTTACAAATGATTTTGCCTATCAAAAATTTCCTACCAGAGAGCTAAACCAATGAAAGAGTGTGTAAGGAACAGTTTTACCTTTTGATATGGGCCAAGTGACCTAACAGCTATTTTCCATCTCTAGCTTCTGTATGCTTTTGGTTTAGGGAACTTTTAGTAACTGCGAGCATCTGCTTCTATCTTCTTGGGAGTCGGTTTCATTTTGGGTTTGCGTATCAACTGCTATACTTTGTGTCTGTGACTTTTGACTTCAAATATGAATCTCCGTACTAAATCATTGCCAAGTAACCTTCCATTCTTCTTTTCCACGCTGCCCATCTAATCACCAGCTACAAGCACACGGCTCCTGCCTGCATGCCGTCAGAATGAGTCTGAGCTGCTCAAATCTCAACTCTAGCCTGAACATGAATTTTTGCCTCTGCAGGAATATCAGGAAAAAAAAAAGTCACCAGGGCTACCAGTTCCTTTTATTGTTTGTATTTATATTTTTGGTTCAACTTCTTTTCTCCCTGGACGTTTTGATTCCACCAGTTTTGTTTGGGTTTGTTTGGGCTTGGGTTTTTTTATTGCTCTCCCTCTTCTCATTTTGTTTTCTCCATTCTTTCATTGGAGGCAATGAGCCGTCCAGCGGTCGGAACTCCCCTGTCCCCTATCGGCCCGACAGCCGCCCTCTCACTCCAACTTACGCTCAGGCCCCTAAACATTTCCATGTTCCAGGTAGGAGCTGGCACTGTATATGTCTCGGTGTCCTGTCACAGTGTAGAATGTAGCCTTTGTAACTTCTGTCTTGTCTCCATTGTTTCACGCTGTTTACCACAGGGTGCACCCTCAGGGTTTGGAATTGTTTCTGGGTTTGCTGAGAGGAGTAGTGCATTNACCTATTCTGTTGGTCAGGTATTTCACTGTTAGAATGCCTTGGTTTTCAGAGTCTGTTGATGGCCTGTGAGCTGGATATGAGCTATGCGGAGCTTGATTTTTCTCCCAGTTGCACCAGCTGAGCACCAGCATAACTCTGCTAACTTTGGAGGAGTTGGTTTTGAGTCACATGCAGAAAAGAGTTGACCAGTGAGCCATTACATAACTTGTTCATTCAGATTGTTGTGACTTGTTTCAGTCTTGAACCCAACAGTTCTAGTTTAGTGTTCCCTTTTTTTTTAAAGCAGATGAGGATGTTTCTTTACTTGTTTTGTACAATGGCTTGGTGTCCTCAGAAAGACCTGCAGATCCATGAGGATATGTATGCTTTAGGATGCCTTTTCTATAAAAGGCAGTCTTTGTTTTGAACTGCGCTGCACAGTTCTTCCAGCCTCTGAGAAGATCATCTGTCTTGGATTTTGATGGGATGAGGATGTATGTCCCTAGCGTTGTGGACATGCTTCTTCTGATTGTTATCAATGCTAGCTGAAAGCTTTATTATATCCAGTTATTCTTCAGGTCCCCTTCACTCTAGTGTCCCTTCACACTGCCAGAGGTTACTGCTCTTCCTCCTTTCCTCAGATCTGGCAGATAAACTGTTTGTGGGAACTTCCCTTTAAGTCAGTGTGACCTGGCTTGGCTAAGGTAGGCTGTTTTAACTGCTTAAGCTAACCTGGCTCACTTTGACTTGCGTAAGCTAAACCTCACTTACTTGCATGAATAGCTCTGAGTAATCTCTAGCATGGTGGGAGAGCTGTCCTCTTCAGCTGGCACAGTGCAGCCACAGAAGGAGCTGTGTTCCTATCCTCCTTAGAGCTTTCTGGTATAGATGTGCGCAAAAGTACTGCATGACTACCCTTGTAATGTTTATACCTATTTGCTGGTCAAGTAGCCATAACAGATCGCTAACAAGAGTGAAATACCTCAATGTCTTTGGGTGCAATGAATTTGCCTGTTTAGTCAAGGATGTAGGGTTCTGCAGAGTAAGATTTGCCTCTGTTTCAATAGAGTTTAAGGTTAGCTTTCCTTAATTCCAAAGGCTAAGTTGTCTCCTGTAGCACTTTAATTGGATCTGTGATCACAGCACGTACTTCTAAAATGCTTTTTCATCTTTCATTCTAATGTAACTGAAAGCTTTTTTCAGGCAGTATGAAGTAACAAAATGGGTTTCTGACATAAATTTTCTAGTTCCCAGTAGTTCATTTTGGTCTTCTAATAAGATTTTGACAGATTTTTGCACTGTAGCACTGATTTTGGATTAACTTTTGTATTTGTAGCTGTGCCAAATACATGAAGTATTGGGCTTGGGTGGGAAGATAGTTTAGAACAAACTGGATTATTATTTGTATAAATATGGTATCTTTAGACATGTAGATTTACTGCATTAGAGTTCTGGGAAGCGTTTTTGTTCTGATTTACATTGATAATGTGCAATGTGGTAGGCCTTACAGAAAAAAAAATTACAAAAAAGAAATAAAATCTATCTTTGTGGTTTGAGAATTAGTAGTATATCAGTTAACAGTGCATAAAGCATCCCTTTGACTCACTGAAGTGTAGCTGTTGTTGACTGTTCAAAGCAGTGTATTAGGCATCCATTTTGTTCTCTGGATTTTGAAGTGAATTGTAGGCTCACTGTATTCTCTTCTGCTCAATCCAGCCAGTCAGATGGAAAGAAAATTGAGCTGTTAGGACTGAAGCACAATTTTCCACAAAAGTTATTTGGGGTATTTTCCCCCAAATGGCTTGTATCTTCACCATTGAAATGTCTTGCTTGTTTGCATTTCTTCTCTAACTTTTATCCCACTGATAATCTTCTGAATGTTTAAAATTAATGATTCATGACTTGGATGCATCCACATGTTACAGAATCAGCTCCAAAGGACTTCATACCACATGTCTTTGACTTTTCACTTGTTCTTATGTTTTCTTTTCTTTAAACAATCTGATTTTGTATAATACTAGAAATAGCTTTCTGGCTTTTTCTTGTGCTACATCCTTGATTTGGTCTGTCTGTTGTTTTAATGTTGGAGTTATCTTTACCTACAACTGAAGTAGTTTTCATATTCCCATTTTTCTGTTTCTCAATTTCACAGATCAAGGTGTCAACATTTACAGAAAACCACCCATCTACAAACAACATGGTAAATGATCTTTCCCTTCTTATTTCAAAACTGGAGTGTCAACTAAATTAAAAGGCATGCAGACTAGTGAAAAGCATTCAGTTTTTACTTCGTAAGCATAAAAAAATCAGTAGTCCAAGCTTGAAACAGCTGTTATTGCATGTCCTGCTGAGTGTTTCTGTTTTAAAGCATGTTGTTTCATTTGGATCATATGGTTTAAATCTTGGCCATGTTGATATTAATGGCAAAATAGCCATTAACTGGGATTTTGCTGTCTCTAGCATTATGATGCCTTCCTGTATTTCACTTCTTTAAGTTTATGTTTTCAGAATACAGTTACTGATCATGTTAAAATGGATTAACAACAGACTGTTCTCTGACAGGGACTTCATGGAATATGCTTATTTTAAACAGACAAAGTACAATAATTTATTTCAACAGCAAAGATGGAGATGTTGTTATCAGACTGGAATTCCAAATGTACCTGTGGCTTTAAATAAGAATCTTTAATTATTGAAGATAATACAGGTGACTTATCACTGACAGGGCTAATTTGATTCTCAAGCCCTGTGATACCCTGTGATACAGCTCAGGTAGTACGCAGTACTTGTTTTCCCAGGTGTTTGGATTTGTTTTGGTGCGGAGTTGGACAGCAGTGTTAGTGCTCTAATTTTTTCAGTGTAGATGTTGTTATAGCACGTCTGAAATAACAATGATGGCAGAAGCCCACTGCCTTGCCAGTCTTCAGTACTGCAGAGGAAGGTCCCCCTTATAACAGAGTGTGTTCACTCTTCCCTTCTGCTGGGAACAGAAAGCTTTGAATAGGAGATGATCTTTATGTAATGGCGTGAAAGAAGGATGACTCTGCTTTTGAAAGACTTTGAGTTTGCATCCCTTTGCAGACCCTCTATCCAATTAAATGTATTTAGGGTTAAGTAGCAAATTAGCAGTACTACAGGGTTTAGATGAAGGGTTGGCTGCGAGCCACTAAACTGAGATGATTAGGAAAGCCCAAGAAGTCCATTCTCTAGTCAGGAGCAAGCATTGCAAATAACGCTGCTGTGGTATTATGTCAGGGTTTTTTCCTCTTTTTTTATAAGTTTCAAACCATATGCTAATTTGGGGAAAAGTCTTAACATTATTTTTGTTTATTTTTACGGTTTTAATGTATCTCCTCACCTCCCATTAACACGTGAATGTTTAACCACTGACATCACCAATTCTAATACGTAAGTACTGTTTGAAGTCATGCTTTTGTAAACTCTGACCAGCTTCCTCCGTACCTGCAATTATGCTTAGAGTTACCCAGTCATGAAATGATCAGAATTCCCAATATCTAATACTGATGTTCCTAAACTACCCTGAACATGTTGGATGAGCAACACAGTGCTTCACTTTGTTAACAGATGTCTTTCTGTTTAAAGAAAAGAGAAAAGGAAAAAAAAGTCCAGAATCCTTCATTCTGATACGATAGCTTCATATAAGAGAAGGTGATTTGAGCTAACGGTTTGCAGATAAGAGGTAGTTAAGGCTGGGTTTAATGTAAACTGAATCCTATTGGATTTCTTTTTTAATGTCAAGAAGTGAAAGCCATAATGCACATCCTCACATGCTTTTAAGAGACTTTGGCTTAGACTGGAATCTTAAGTGGATGCCCCACTGATGACATATTTTATTGGTGAGGTTCATTTCATTGCAAGTGCTTTTCCCTGCCAAGTTGATCTGGATGGAGTTTAGTATTTATTAATAAATTCATATCTGCTTTTACTACTACTGCATGCTAATAAGCAAGGGCATGCAGCAGAAAAAATCCACTGGTTAAATAAATATATTTGTTTCACATTTCTTTTTTTGTTTGTTTTGCAGCTTTTCACAGAAACATAGGAAATAATTAGCATCAGTAGAGTTAAAATTAGTGCTGTTCCTCTGACGTATTTGTTTCCTTGCCCTAGAGGGAAGACAGATCAGTACATGTATCTGGTTTCATCTTCATTAATAGTCAGCTGTACTTAGGAGATATTGGCAAACACTGTTAGACTGAATTTCCTCACTCTTGCCTAATCATTCTAACACTGTGCAACCCTAGTAAAATCCAAAGCTGATTTGGGGTTATTTTGAGGGTGGGGATGAGGGGAGAGAGGAAGGTTTGATTGCAATCTATTGGCAAGAGAAACACATTACTTTCCTTCAAACTGCAATTAGAAAAGCAAAACATGAAAATGTTTGCTTTTGAAAATTAACTTCTTGTAAAGTATAAAATTTTGCCAAAATAAGGGCGACCTTTATATTGATACAGATTATTACATAGCTAAGTTCCCTGATTGCCATCTAGATGCAGCTGCTTTGGCAGCACAGAGCAAGTCCTCCGAGGATATCATCAAGTCCTCCAAGTTCCCAGCAGCTCATGCACCAGCACCCAACGAGATACCAAAGATTGAGACGGACCACTGGCCAGGTCCTCCCTCCCTTGCAGCCATAGGTATGCAAAACAAAAATGATAAAAGCGATGCGGCTTAAAAGGTACTGGTAATCAAAGTAGATTAAAACTGGAGCTGTAAAAATGGGTAGTGAAGATTGTGTCCACTCCTGGTGTTCACCACAAAGTGCAGTTCTTCTCATGAGACCTCTGAGTGTCTGTGAATTTCAAACTATTGAATAGCGCTGAGTAGAAGAGGTTTTGCTAAAGAACTTTGGAACTGATCACACTGATACTAACCCATAGACAAATTATGTGAACTCCCACGCAGCAGCTTAAAAAACGTGGTGTGTCACACAAGCCTGACTTCTTTCAGTTATTGTCTATTTAATCTTTTAGTCCTAAGCTAATAGCAAATATTCCACAGAAAATATGATTGCTTCCAACCACATGACTAATTTAGTGGCAAGAAGCAATGACTGAAGTGGAACAATTAATGGCCTAAAAGAGTCCTGATTTTCAGAGTTACTGGTTCTACAGACTTTGTATTTTTCTTCTGTGTTATAGCACTACAGGTATCTTATTTTCTTTTCTTTAATCATGTGCATCATCATTTTTTTGTTTGTTTTGTATTTTTTTCTCTCTGTTTATTTTTGTTGAATCCTATAGCAGAAAATAAGCTATCTAGCGTAGTTCATTTATGAAGTCATGTCTGAAACACTGGAGGTGTTGCCTGTTTCAGGTTTCTCTGAAGGAGTGTATGGTTTTCATTGCAATGGGATTTTCATAGAAGTGCTGGGAGAGGAGACAGAGGGTGGGAGAGGTCAGTGACCAATTGAAGGGGCTGCATATGCAGTGGCAATTTTTTGAAGATGTCCTTTATATAGGATTGCAACCTGACAAACATTACAGTCACAGTGATAACATCTGCATACTTGAAACTCTCCTGACAATGCTTGTGATAGCTACAGCTTTATTATGTTGTATATCTGACGTAGAGCCTTTGTTGGAAATTTTGGCTCTCATCTCAGTCTCTAGGCAGTGGATGATAACTTTTAATTGTTTCCAGTAAAACTGCTTTGTATATTGTCTATCAGGTGATTTTGTTACACCTGAGAAACTAAACAGGACTGTTCAGACACTATAAAGGTAAAAATGTGCTCATGGAAGTATTTTATTCAGAAATAAGAAGGTATCATACAAGATTAATCTCTAAAAAACAAACCCACAGGCCCCAGGTTTTTTGGCTTCTTGTCTGATTTTCAGAGTGTGATATTTTGCTAACAGAGCTAGAATGAGCTCAACTGTCAAACAAAAAAAGAGTATTACTGCTACTGTATTGAAAAGTCTTGCAAAAGCCCGAGACACACACACAAAAAAATTTTAATACAAACAAATAATTTCTCCGTAACTTTTTGTCTCTCTCCATATTAGCATTAATTTAACACTGCTGTACAAAACATTTAATTGATATAAACCTTGTGATACTTTAGTTGCAAAATTTAGGCTTCATTCAAATAAAACACTGAATTTGTCTAGCATAGGATTGGTGAATAACTATATCAGGATATAGCCTGTGCAGAAAAAAATAAAACTGCTGTCTAAATGCTTGCAGCAATATCATATTCTGTGCACTCATGGAAGTTTCCTGGTGTCCAAATTAGACTATTTCTTAAGAATATTCAAGAAAATAAAGATTATTGAATAAAAAGTAAGGAACTAAAATGTAGAACACCTGTGTCTTAATTAATTCAACTTTATCCAATGGATCAAATCAGTTTGCTTCATTTTAGACTAAAAATAAGGCCTTGTTTATATGAGTGCCCATTTAGGAGATTAATGTAGTTTAATTTTCCATTTGAAATATTAATTCAGATTTACTTTTCTGAGTCTAGACAGAAGTATAAATGTAAATCAGACTTTATGTTTCCAGCCACTGATACAGTTACTGGTGCCATTAAACCCCATGGTTCCAGAAGTAGCAATCTGAGTTCCTTTTCTCTATTACATTGATTCATGGCTTTTGTATCCAGGAGTGTTGCTTGGTTTAGAACTCATGTGCGGTTTAACTTCTTCTTAATTTTATAAGAAGCCTGATAGCCATAGGGCAGGCTATCTGAGTAAGTGTTATTAAGAGTGAGTTTTGAAAAAGTCTTTTGAGTCTGCAAGAGAATACTGCTTTGTTTATTCAGTAAATCAAACTGACCAGTACTTTGAACTAGTATTGAAATCTTCAAGCTGCAGTTGAACTGATACACAAAGCTCTCTCTGTACTGTGGTTTTACGGAAGCAGGAGCTGACATGAGACGCAGATCAAGTGGAAGAGAGGAAGATGATGAGGAGCTACAGAGACGCCGGCAGCTGCAGGAGGAGCAACTCATGAAGGTGGTTATAAACTTGTCTTCATGCTGTTTCTGAACACCATCCAGAAACTGCCCCTTTGTTTTCTGTAAGGAATTTCTACTAATGCCCTGATCAGCTTTATTTTATTGATATATTTTTTAAATTGCCATTTAATAGCTCAACTCTGGTCTGGGACAACTGATACTGAAAGAAGAGATGGAAAAGGAGAGTCGCGATAGGTCAGCCCTTTCTGCCAGTCGTTATGATTCTCCAGGTAATTCATGTAGGCAATAAAGCTAATAATGAACAGTGAATAATGAACACCACATATACACATATCAAGCTGTCTCCCAGAATAGACACCACTGGGAAGACCGCTTCATATGTGTATGCATGGTGTTCTCCCCTGAAAGAGTGGCCTGATTTATTAGCTGGTTTTGGTGACGGGAGGAGTGTTGTGTGTTGTTTTTAATTAGAAGAAATATGAGGTTGAGAATTTTCAGGCAATTTTGAGGAGAGAGATTTTCTAATATAGATAAGCAGTGAGGTAAAATATTCAGTGACTATCACATCACACACATGGTAATAGGCTGGGTTATTAAATTACAATAACACATTTTGCTTAAATTGGTGGTTCCTATCACTGTTTAGTCTCTCCTCCCAGGGACAGAAAATCAGCAACATTTACCAGTGAGGCTGCATATTTGAACACAGCCAGTGTTTTGGCCTTGACTGACATTTTGATTGAGTGTATTCTGTTCCAGAGCAAAAGCACAAAAGTCAACTTTGGTTAAGTGGTTGCTCAGATTCTTGGCCTCATTGCAGGATTTGATGTACATCTGTGGCCTTCTCGGGTCTCCGGAGAAGGGTTTGGGGGTTTTATTTCACTGTCTTCATCCACCTGCCATTGTAGCACAGCAGCTGTACTTTGAGCCGAGAAGGGACAAGATGAGTCTCTTTGGAGTCATCCACTGGAGTAGCTGCCAAGCAAACTAAGATTTCATTGTGTTCCCTGTTGTATAAGTGTGTTGCCTCTATTTATGGTCTTGGAGAGAATGTCTGTGGCTCTCCCTCAGTATCTGTAATCTTTACAGGGCCAGAGTCTACCTGCTCAACTCAGAGCTTACGATTTTTTCTATTAACTTTAGCACAGGTTGGAGAACTCCTTTACTGGAGATGTGTCCATCCCTCTCTGCAGTCATAATCAGTGTAGTCATCAGTTGCCTTTTGTGGAATCAGTGGTACCTTTCCCAAAGCTGCTTATTGCAGGCAACATCAGTGCCTCAAGTTCTACATTCCCTGCCCTTCTGTCGTAAAAATAATATTTAAAAAAACAAAAATTGCATTCCTATATGGAGGATCTTGTCTGAAGCAGCTGTATTAACTGTAGAGGTGCTACTGATCATTATGCTGACAATGCTTCTATTTATCCATCTTTTTATCTGTATTTGAAAACACACCCTTGACATTTCCACGTTGTCTTTTGCTCATGCAATTTCTGAGGTCGGTGCAAATACTAAGTTGAGTGCCGCTAGATAACCTTATTTCATTTTCATTTCAGATGAAAGCAGGAGTCACAGAGCTATGTTGAATCATGTCGTGTTCTCAGAAGTGTCACATGTACAGGATAACTATAATTTTGGATCAGAATGCCAAATTCTCAAACTTGTTTGAATTCACTCAGCACTGCCCATTCTGATCATTCTGCTGTTTAAGGCAGTACCAAAACATCTGTCAATTACACTGTTACAGGGCCAAAACTAATAGCCTTTTCTCCTTTGTACAAAAAAGTAGTAAACTGAAACATGAATACAGAGAGGATGGAGTATGCTAGTCATATGTATCTTGGCTTGTGCCACAGCAGAAGCTGGGAGCATGAGTGCAATAATAGTTGCAGTAGAAAGAATAGAAAGGAAATTCATGAAAGGTTCAGAAGGTATAATGATAGATAAACCATGTGTGCCACTTATGAGAGTGGAATTGAATGGACCTGCATGGGAGACTTAACAGGGAACCTATCCAGTCAAATACTGATTCTCCTTGTCCTTTATCTTGGTCCCATTATAAAATGCATAGCAATAATTTATCAAGCTAAGGACTAAAAAGTTATTTTGCTCTTTTTTCTGATCCTTGAGCATTCCTTTCAACTCAGTGGAGACCACTTGGATTTTGAGCCTGGCAAAATCACAGTGTCCTTTCTTGATGACCTGCCACCATGGCATGATAAAGCTGCATGTAACTTTCAGAATGTAAAGGAAGGTTGTGATGAGTTTGTGGCTGAGGTGTTAGTTTCTTAAAGTCAGTGTGTCTCAGGTGGTTATGTATATGCTTAGTTCTTTTAACTGGGTTTTTTATGCCAGTTGATTCCTCAAATGTTCTTGGTTTTGAGTTTTCATGGGATTTTTCCAGTAAAAGATTTTTCCCTTCTTCGTTCAACAGCACATGCTTCAGCCTCCAAAACCTCTTCTCTCCCTGGCTATGGAAAAAATGGACTTCACAGGGTAAGATGGTGATTTTGAGAAGCAAAAGTGTCTTTAATTATTCATGGTATTTATTTCCATATTAACTGTATTGGATTTTCAGTTTGATCAAGGTTTTTTTTAAGAACATCTGAAGTCAGACAAAACCTAATTACCCTTCCCACAACCTGTATTGCTAAAAAGGCAAGAAAGCAATGCAAGAAACATGAAAATTGAGGGGGAAATAAAAGGCTTAAAGCAGTTTATTTCTCCCCATATACCAACCTGCTTGTGAAGTCATGAAATGTGAATTCACGTGCATGTCCCTCTTTTCCTGTTACAGCCGGTGTCTACAGATTTTGGTCAGTACAACAGTTATGGGGATGTGAGTGGTGGTGTTAGAGGTAAGGCTGAAGAGCCTTTTTAGATGCCACTTCATTACTGAACATGTTTGATCATTTCTGCTGTTTTTATTTTAAGGTTGTGGATGTGGTTACTTTGCATTTGCTCAGTACTTTGTAGCTTCCTCTGGTAAACTCAACAATTAACTTGAACTCTGCAAATACCTATTAAAAAGTTTGGGTTTATTTTGCTAAATCTGCTATGTGGAGCTGATCCTTGTTTATGCCAAGGGACTGCTTTAGCATTGGTGCGCATGGAAAGCAAGTAACATGTATATTATCAGGAATATGTACTGAGTTCTGTTACGGTGTTTTCTTTCACTGAAAATTACCATCCACTGCACAGTCTGAAAGAATGTGCCACAGTGAAGAAAGGAGGATGCCTTTTAATCCCTGTTGCTGCTCATGATTTTCATTGTGACTTTGAGCTAGGTATCAGTCATTGCCTAATAAAAATTGACAATTAATATTTATGAAAGCTATGAAACTTTGAGAGTTAATGTTTTGAAATGGTTTGAGCTGAGAGAGAGAGTGAGAGAGAGACTAGTTATCACCAAAGATTGATCCCAACCATCTTAGATACCCTACGATCAGGCATCTTCTGTTGCTGCTTGTGTCTCTTTATAGGCTGTGGAGCAATCTAGACAGCTACCTGATGGAGAGGTTAGGTGAGGTGAACCCTGATCTGCGCATTTGAATTTTAGTTGGCTATTTAATCACTTGATTGTGGTTTTGTGTCTTAGTATTTCAAAAGTGACTTGATTTTCTTGAATGAGAAGCCTGCTTGAAATGTCAAGGGCTGCAATATTTGGAGAGTTTGACTCTTTACAAATGAAGTCCAAAAGTAGGAAGGTTGCTGGTCTTAGAGAATTGGGTTGGATTTTGAAAATATCAGGTAAACCAGAAGACACAAGGATAATCTGGTAGGTTGTGACTGATTCCTGTTCTTCCACACTCTAAAACTGATGAGATTTCTCTTTTGCTTTTCAGATTTCCAGGTAGAGTACGGGTTTTCATCAATCAACTGACAACAGAACTAAAAGCATCTACTTTTCTTGCTGAAGTCTGAATTTCTGCTGCAGGGAAGGGTTTCTTAAGACAATAGCTTTGATTTTCCTGCATGTTTAAGCATAATCACCAATGTAGATTCTTATCAACAAAAACAGGCACAGCCTCAGATTCCTCCTTGTTACCTCCCCAGAGCTGGGTTGAGACAGTTCACACCAGTTCTGTGACTTGCTCTGTAAAATCCACTGTCTGTTGATCTATCAGTTATCTGTAATAGTCCTCTCTGGACAGCTGAGGGTGGGTTTATTTCCAGCCTCTCATACCGACCCCAGAGGCATAAAGTCTCTTCTGGAGACAATTTTCTCCCATACCAGGAGCCTTAAACTCCTCATTTTTACCCTGAAATTTGCTCTCCAGACAAGATGGCTCATCAATAGTTTTCTACAGTGCTGCCATTACAGATGAGCCAGTAAAAGGTGTGCTTTCAAATATAAACACTTTTATTCCAAATCCTGTCTGCAGGGCTTTTTCCAGAATGGTTTGAGTCTGGTTGGCTCCTTAGCACAATCACAATATAAAATGGCAATTTAAGAAAGTGTTTAATTACTTGGATAATTTTGTTAATGGTGTATCAAAATCATGATGATTGGAAAGAGAATAAGATTATGGGAGGCAAGAGGAGTTGTCCATGTATTGTGCTCAACATTATTTTGTTAGGAACAGTACCTGTGTCAAAACAGCACCTTTTTAAAAATTTTCTATTGTAGAGTCAAAAAAAAAAAAAAAAAAAGTCTCAGCTGATACAGTAAGTGACAGGAAGGAAAGCCCAGGGGTGTAAAAGTGCTTTGTATGCTGTTGGGTGGGATCTGAATTAATGCTTCTGAGTATTTGTCCACAGAAGAACCCTACTTAGTCACTGGGGTGGGAAAGGGCCCATCACTCTCTTGGGGTACCCAGGTCCACCTGGGAAGTGATGTTGGTAGGCTCAGTGGGGAGCTATCACCAGCCTTAGCAGTGACAGAAGGCTGTGGTGGCAGAGAGGATCAAAGGATCCCTCTGCATGCCTCAGAGAAGTAGTAAACGGTAGCCATGACAATATTCTATATGATAAGACTAAATATTAAGACTTGAAGAAAGTCTTAGGGCAAATTCACCTTTGTTTTCACCACTACTTGAGTGCCTTTACCCTCTGTGTGTGTAACCTGTGTGTCTGATGTATACCTGTATCTGATGCAGTCCCTTCCGGATGGTCATGTCCCTGGAATGAGAATGGACAGAGGAGTATCTATGCCTAACATGTTGGAGCCAAAGGCAAGTGCAGATGTTATTCACTTTCCTTCAAGACAGTGAAGATTTGACTGTGAAATGCAGTTAAGATATGGGAAATATCTTAGTTCCCCTGTTTTTCTTTACCTCACCTCAGTCCCTGCTCCTTATGTGCCAACTCTCCCTTTGTTCTGGACTTTGCCTGTTACAGGTGTTAGTACTCAGGCAGGCTGAGGGCAGCCTAGGTGTGCTCCTTGGGTTATGGAGGCTTTTCTAGAGACAATGAAAATAATGAAGATGCTCAATAGCTAGTTCTCTGTCAGGCTTCCACTAGCCAAAACAGCAGGCCAAACTTGATGGGAAGGTCTCAGATCTGTCAGGTTGGAAAAGTGATGCAGAATATTGTGGCTCACAACACACTGTTGAGGCTGTCTTAATTTAAAAATTTATGAAATACATGGATCTTTGTTACAAATTGGAAGTTAGATACCTACATGTCTGTCTGGATCTGTTCTTTAGCTCTCAGCGCTGTTAGCCTGACATGTTTCAATAATGTTGAATTTCCTATATAAGAAATTCTTCAGGAGATTTATTGGAAAAAGAGGCAAAGTCAGCTCAATGTAATTTAAGATATAAATTTAAATGGTTTTGCAGCTATGTCTCAAGATGTCTGAGTCAAAAATGAACATAATACATAGAGGGGATTCAACCAGGGCTGTGTTTTAAATCTGATAACTTTCTCTATTGCTCCGAGAAATCATGATTTTGCCAAAGTTACAAAGATCAGCGTTTCTGCAGTTAATTGAGGAGCTCGTTTTGCAAACCAGATTACTACTTGTGCTTCTGAGTCACCTCCTCCACCACCATCAAAAGCAATAACCCTAGCTTTATAAACTGAGACCCCAGTACAATATATATTAACAAGTGTTTTTATATATTATATAAATGAGACCTTGGGGACATCCTCAACTCCTGAGATACTACTTTTTATTCCAAATAATTTCTCTTTCAGTGCAATAGAAGTTCTTAAAGCCACTACTGCTGCTGATGCACCTGGTGATTTGGAGTGTTATTTTGGGTGACAAATTCTGTCAGTATTACTAGTGATAAAATTTGTGGGAATTTTCATGAGATAATAGGTCACTTTCAGTTGATGTTTATAAGGGTGATGCCAGACCTTCAGCATGTGTGAATTGGCAGTATTTTTATTCATGTCAATGGTCCAACACTAACTTAAACCTGATAAAGTAAAAGAAGCCAACTCAAAGTCAGCATGAAACACATGAAAATTAGTAAACTTAAGAATGACCAAGTCTTACTAAACAGTTCTCCAGAAAGGACAGAATTTGTGCATCCTGCCACCCCAGATTGAGACATGCCTTGTTGTGAATATCTAAATATAGAATGTACTTATGACCGTAGATTTTGACTTAAACTCTGCCTGTTTAAGTATGAAAAGTTACATTTTAGTTTCCTATAATGCTGTATATGGTAGCCATTTCCAGTATCAAACATAAATAATGTAATTCAAAGTATAGGCTTAATTGTACAATTGTGACGTCAGAATCTCCTAAGAATCTTATCTTACAATTGGTATGTAAGAACACGTTATTCAAATTATTATTACTTACAATAAACTCAGTGGTGTGTTCATTGATGCCTGAATCTTATTTATTATATTTCTGAAAAGTTCACTGGGATAATTGTTGACAATGGAATTAACTTAATTGCCTAGTACTGCACAAAAGTTGATAAGGTTTAATTTCTTCTGATGTTAAAACAATTGAATTAATAGCATTTGATAATAGCTCAGCTATCTCTCCAGGAGAGTTTTGGTGGTCTCGCACTTGTTCCCAGTGGGCAAGTGAAACAAGACCCATAAATAACCATAAAGGCTGAGCCAATTGCCACTGAAGTCTGCAGAAAAACTTCATTGACTTCAGTAGGGGTTGGACAAGGACCTCACTGGGGATGCTGTTTTCCTACTCTGCAGAGACATGCAATGAGAAGGGCTATAGAGGGGCTCTGCTGGAATGTGAGCTCTCCTAAGTCATTCCAGGCATTTAGAGAGGTGTCTGCCCAAGGAAAAAAATCCTAACCCAGAGTTTTATTTGCCAGGGATGATTCCAGAAACTGATTTTAAGGCATACGGTTTTCTGAAATCCTTTCTAAGCAGCATTATTTCTGTTGGATTAGACTGATTTGAGATCCACTGACAGTAAACATTTTACTTCAAACAAAGCACCTGTACACGTAAAACAAAAGTAAAATCATTTACGGTTTCAGGAATTGATTATTAGCCAATAACTGATACGTTTAAGTTCTGGACATTCTTTGCAATGTAAAGGGAAATCAAGGGAAATGTTAATGGGAAATGTGCTGGACACATACTCTTCTGAAGCAGATGAAGGTGCATAAGACAAATATGTCTACAAAAGTATCTCCTTTAATCTATGTATCTATGGCACAGCCAGCAAGAACAGTGGGCAGTTGTTTGAATTTTTTAACTATCCAAAGAGGCAAAGAAAATCATGCGATGACTTCTATTGAATGCAGTGGCCAACACGAATTAATATCTTGCTTATTTGGAGTTGCTGCCTTTTTTTATGTACTTTCATCTGTTTCATCTTTTAAAAGTCCACTAAGTGTCTGTTTCCTTAGAGCTGTCCACACTTTGGCAACCATCAGTTAGACCAATAAGTGACAAATATATTTACGTCAATAAACTTACACATTGATGGATGAGAAAATATATCGACTAGAGAGGACTTTGACCAAAGCCAGCTGATGTAGTATATGCACTATAAAAATCAGCGGGGTGGGCAAGTACGTAGTGGCTCTACAATATGAGACAGTTTGATACTGAACAAGTTCTTGCTATGCCCAGATTGGCTTGTCTTTTGTGCAACTTTAGGGGAAAAAAAAAGAAAAAAACCCTGTGATTTCCTTTGAAATAGAAAGCAAATGTTTGTGTGGTTATGAAAATAAGACACATTTTGTTCTTTCTGCTTTAGAATATAAATACATCTCTTTCTCCCCCTTTTATACATTGTTAACAGATTTTTCCATATGAAATGCTCATGGTGACCAACAGAGGGCGAAATAAAATACTAAAAGATGTAGACAGAACCAGGCTTGAGGTAAGAGAAGCAAGTTCCTAAATGCTCTTTCCTGCTGGAGTTGTTTGTTGTTGCACACTTGAAAGCTCAAACACTGAAGTATGGGTCCTTGTTAGACTGGGAAGATTTCTCAGCGCTAAGCAGGGAAAGAGGAGTCAGATGGGGAGGAAGCAGCTGCATCTCCACGAACAATGCTGGGCCAGGAATCCCACATCTCTGTCTTCCTGCTTATGGACTGAGCTTCTCACAACCCTCTTATGTTTTCAAGCAATTAATTATATACATGTAAATTGGTTAAAAAGCCCAAAATTGGGGAAGTGCTTTGTAGTCATAGGATCCATACTGGAATGGAGCAATACTTTGTTTGATCTAGGATCATCTCTTGGCTAAAAGTCAGTGTCAGCCATCCTGGAGGATCAAAAGTCTAACTTTCTTTAACTCATCCATGAGCCCTGTAAGTTAGACTGGCTGATGTCCAAAAAAATGAGGATNCAAAAAAATGAGGATTTAAATCTCTGCCAACAGATAAAAATTGTTTACAACTTTGTGGATCAGAAAGACTTAAGCAGCCCAGTGGAAGGCTGGGGATGTTTAAGTCATTTGTAGATAGTTAATCTTCTGTGGAGGTGAACGGAAGGGACCACAAAAATTTGGGTAAGTAACCATTTATGCACATTTTTAGACTAGTAGATACGTGATAACTAATGAGAATTCAACGGTGTGTTACTTTAGTGTCACAAGGAGACACTTTCCCCATCCAGTGCACTCTAAAGTGGCTGAACAAGAAGTAACTTGTGCACAAGACAGCACCAAAATAATGTTTCATTGGCAGTAGAGAAATACGCTGGACAGTAAGTCTGGCCAGACATCTTCCTTCTCAGAACTTCAAACATAGCATGTCAACCTGCAGCCCTTCTGCAAAGT
>VYZV01026697.1:5369-15772 GCA_013401275.1 Pandion haliaetus | reverse complement strand
GGTCCCTTCCACAGGCTGCAGTCCTTCAGGCACAGACTGCTCCAGCATGGGTCCCCCGCGGGGTCACAAGTCCTGCCAGAAAACCTGCTCCAGCGTGGGCTCCTCTCTCCACAGGGCCACAGGTCCTGCCAGGAGCCTGCTCCAGCAGGGGCTTCCCACGGGGTCACAGCCTCCTTTGGGCACCCACCTGCTCCGGCATGGGGTCCTCCATGGGCTGCAGGGGGACAGCCTGCCTCACCATAGTCTTCCCCACGGGCTGAAGGGGAATCTCTGCTCCGGCGCCTGGAGCACCTCCTCCCCCTCCTTCTTCACTGACCTGGGTGTCTGCAGAGTTGTTTCTCTTACATGTTCTCACTCCTCTCTCTCCAGCTGCAGTTTCTGTTGCACAGCAACTTTTTTTCCCTTCTGAAATCTGTTATCCCAGAGGCACTACCACCATCGCTGATGGGCTCGGCCACAGCCAGTCCGTCTTGGAGCCAGCTGATATGGGCTCTATCAGACACAGGGGAAGCTTCCAGAAGCTTCTCACAGAAACCATCCCTGTAGCCCCACCACTACCAAAACCTTGCCATGCAAACCCAATACAATTTTTCTGAATAACATTACCCTCAAAGAAACCTGACACCCAATGACACCTTCACAGAAGGCTGAATGCAATGGGAATCATCTCTCATGTCTTCCTCAGTAGGTCATCTGCTCTCTACCACTACTCCAAAAACAGCCAATTCACAGCTTTTGTTGCTGCCTGCTTCCTCCTCTCCCTGGCTGGTCTTAAAATCCAGTGTGATTGCTTTCCCTACTTACCCCAGCCACAGCAACTGCTTACTCCTTCACAGCTGGAATTGCACCTCCTGGATCTCCCTGTTATGAACGCACTGCCAATCATGATGTATGGGACCAAACAGTTATGTGACAAGATGCCAAACAAACGGGTAAGTAGAAATTACTCTGTTCTTGGGGTCACAACAAGTATGTGAGATAGAGGCAGAAAAAGCTATGAGATACCTTTCTTTGCAATCCTAGGGTATTTCAGATATAGTAAGAAGAAAGAACATTGTTTCATACAGTAAATAAGCTAAAATTAGCTGTTAAAAATTAATTTAAGAAATAATGAAAAACTGAGGTGCTATTTTCTCTGCTAAAAAAAAATACTACAGTAATTCAATATTTTCTTAAAATACGAGATGATATATTAATCTTTTCCATGCAGAGAAATCATCTTACAAAACCTGAATGTCATTTTTGATTTAAGGCTTCAATTTGTTTCTGAAACCTGAAAGAGATTCCCAAGTATTAAGTATAATAATAAACTCTCTGTTAAAAGATTTTTCCTCACATCCTAAACCAAAGATAAATAGAAACTTCAAAGGAAGAAAAGTGAATAGCCACACATAAATGGAAGACTGTATGACTGCTTTTGACATGATTTTATTTACAGTAGAAATGCTCGTTACCCAGACTCCAGGACTACCAGGCCTAAGACTGTTTGTCCAGCTCAGATGGGTGTTATGAAAATCAGAACATTTTTCTTTCTAGAACTAGTGATCCTACAGAATTTCACCCAACTAACTGTTGTGGTTTTGGGTTCAGCTCAGTCGGTAACAAAGCACCACGAAGCCGCTCACTCACCCCCCCAGCCCCGCGCCTGGCCACGTTAGGATGAGGAGAAAATACAAAGGCAGGCTCGTGGGTCGAGATAAGGACTGGGAGGGATCACTCCCCACTTATGGTCACGGGCAAAACACAGGCTCAACTTGGGAAAAAAACAAAAGCAATTTAACTTACTACCAATCAAAGCAAAACCAAGGATGTTAGGAAGGGAAACCAAACATCAGAACACCTCCCCCCACCCCTCCCGCCTTCCCGGCTCAGCTCCATTCCCGGTGCTTTCTACCTCCTCCCCGCGGCGGCACAGGGGAACAGGGAATGGGGGTTAGGGTCAGCTCGCCACATGTTGTCTCTGCTGCTCCTTCCTCCTCAGGGGGAAGATTCCTCACTCGTTCCNCTTCCCGAACTTCCCTGGCGCGGGTCTTTTCTGCGGGCTGCTCTCCAGTCACACACTGCTCCAGCACGGTTTTTACCATGGAGTTACAGCCATCTTCGGGAGTCTCCGCTCCACCATTGACCTCCATGGGCTGCAGGGGGACAGCCTGCCGTCTCACCATGGGCTGCAGGGGCCATCAGCCTCCTCAGGCGCCCCTCCTCCCCCTCCTTCTTCACTGACCTCGGGATCTGCAGAGGGGTTCCTCTCACGTTTCCCAACCCCCACCACTCACTGCCGGTTCCCCTTCTTAAATCTGTTCTCCCAGAGGCGCTGCCACCATCACTCCCTGTCTGGGCTGCAGAGGCGGGTCCAACTCTTTGTCTCCAGGGGAGCTTCTAGCAGCTTCTTAAAGGAGCCACCTCTGCAGCCCCCTCCCCCACTACCAAAGAAAACCGTGCCACACAAATCCATAACACTAAGACAGCACATCACACCAACCTAAAGCAAACAGCAGCTTTAAGCCATCTACAAAACTACCTGATCCACAGCTGTCTCAGGGCCATCTCCCAGGATACAGCAATTTCAAGCTCCCTGAAGCAAAGGAGGAATGACATCAGCCATATTACCTCAAAGGGCAAGTAGACACTCTCCCTTTGTCATACAGGCCATGTGGAGCTGGCCAAGGAAGTAAGTAGTGACACCAATCCTTTCTATATAACTATTTAAATACTTCAGATCTTCCTACCCTTCTTTTGGAATACAAAACCTGAGGAAGACTCTTCAGACCTCACCAGCCTCAATCTGATACACACACAAGCAATTTAAATTTTAACATACGGCATTTTCCTTTTTTGGTATTGATCTTCACACATACTGAATCCCTTTATAGTAGGTATTAAGATACACTTACCCATGTGTATGAAAAAAACCCAAAACACCCCAGAGAAAAAGGAAAATATTCTTTTAGTGCTGGGAACCCACAAAAATTCTGTATCATCACGCTCCTCTGTGACGCACTAGAAATCATTCATCAAGGAGACATTTGGCTCCATCAGTCAATAACTCTTTTTCTCTACTACAGTATTCTCTGCACACCACTACCAGCAGCACATTGTCTGCCTACTTATCTCTAGGCAATTCCTCTGAATGATTTAATGCAGTGATTTTTATTTTTAAATCCTTTCCATTACTGACTGCATGCAAGTTGAAAACAATTATTAAAAACATGGGAAAAATAAGCAACATAGTGCTTATATGAAAAGCAGAGCGACTGTAAAAATAAACAGTTGTGTGGGAAAAGCTTTAGACCTTTAAATAGTAACAAAAATGCAACACGGATCACTTTCTTACCAACTCTAAGTCAAGTTGCCCTTGTGAGAAGTTTACTGCCTTCAAAGGCTGGGAAATAGCCAGCTTGCTTCTTCACTTTTGGGGTTTTTTTTTGTTTGGTTGGTTGGGTTTGGGTTTTTTAAAATAAATACAGCGTTATATGAAAACATGATATATCTATCTCTCTCGATCACACACACATATACACTCTCTGGAAATATTAGTTTCCTGCTTTTAGACAATAGTACCAAAAGAAAAACATTTCAGAAGACATTGGGAAAGGACACAAGGAGAGACCAGCTTTTCAAACCACCCTAGAATAAGTCGTAAGTGATATGAGTTAGGATCTTAGTTGTCATTGTTAAACAAGCATATACCACAGGGGTATGGTTTTTTTCTTTTCTTTAATATAAAAACACTGCTTTTCTTAGAAGCAGATGAGTGACAGAAGAGAAGACCACACACAAAAAATAAAAACCTTCTAAGTCATTGTAAACCCAATACATTGGGTTGACATGTAAACCTAATATAATCATCAATTCTGACCTTGAGCAAGGACTCCTCTTGCAATCTTGACCTGTATTTCATCAACACCACCACAAACTGCCATATTGTAAAAATTGAAAGTTAGAACAGACAACCAATATATGTAAAAGTTTAATATATATATACATACATTATGTACCAAGTATATATCAAAATATAAGATACAGATACCTGGAACTCCAATGTCACTAAAGCAATCACACCAGTCATTAATCTGACACACTAGCTACCAATGCAGATCATTCCCACTTGGTATTTCCACAAAGCTTTCCCACTTTCAACTATTTATTCTGAAAAAGCAAAGAGCATAAACACACATGCAAAAAGACTATTGTAAACACTGTTAATCACCAGCTCAAGAGATATACCTCTCCAACTAAGAACTCTGACAAATTAAGGTAACTTCTACAACTGCAGTAAAAGTGGGGTTTTTTTTTCCCCCCGATTTAAAGCATTTTTGTTTTGAGTTAAGCATTTATACCTAACCACTGCAGAGCAAGAGAATTTTTGCCTTGGCTTAACTTCTGAAAAGCGTTCTCAAAATACTCAAGGTTACTTGACCAAAGACAATTTCTGATAAGGATTTATAGACTTCTCTCTTTTCTTCAGTAAAGTCACGTCCACAGATCTTTTAATGGGATTCCATCAATAGCATGCAAGCTAGGAAAGCAAAATTACCGCTTAATATATAACTAAAGTGAAAGAGCTATATACACAGAGGTTGTCGCTAGAAGTACTGCAGTATGTAATACAAATCTCTTATAAAGAGAATTTTGCATTGCAGCTTTAGAAGTGTCTCGTGTAGAAATATGTACAAGACCAGATGACCACAAACATGCTTAAGTTCCACAAGTAACATAGCTGTACAGTTTGCTTACAATAAAACCTGAACTTTTGACAAAAAAAAAACTTGAGCTGTGACCAGAAGGGAATTCTATCCACAAAGCTTCAATCTGGATGAAGACCTATAGTAGCCTCTGTGAACATTACTATGCTAATGAGAAAAAATATTTTAAGAAGGGATCCTAGAACGCCAAGTGAGATACTCTGAAATCATCTTGGAAAGATGGAACCAGATAATGCCATCTGCATCAATTGTCCTTTCTTGATTACTGCTTCCTTCCCATTACAGAGAAAAAGCACATAATTCTCCATTATTGTCACCTCATGATAGCAGCTGGCTTGACCTCAATTATTTTAAAGAAGCAAACAATGAAAAGTAAAATTAGAATGACTTGTTATGTAACAGTTATTAAGGCTTAGACACATACATTCTATCAATGAAGCTTCAAAGGAGCAAGTTAATTTTCACTTGGCTGAGACATAACAAAAAGTTCCGCAACAAACAGAACTATACCTCTGACAATCAGGATGGCAGCTAATCACCAGGGCACATTTCTTTTTCTTTTCAGTCCTTGCCTCTGCTTTCACAATTCTATTTCTTCCCTTGGAGGAGAATGAAAACAAGATCCCCTCACCCCCATCCACATTTTGTTCTCTTTTCCCTAACCATGAATCCACATAATCTCTGCTAAGGGAACAACTGAAAAGCCAGTCACTACATATCTTTATTGTCTCAGCTAACAAAACATCATTTCCTTTGAGGGGTTGTTTTGGCTTTTTTTGCTCAGCCTTCTCATTGCATGCTCTGCAGGGTGGTTCCTTGTGAGGAAAACCTTACAGAACAGAGAGCAAATGTCATTAGGACTGATTCTAAAAGCCAAGCTTAATACAACCACGAGAAAACAAGGTGTGGAGGAGGCAGTCTGGCTCAGTTGTTTCCTGTTCTTAGCTATTTTTTCCAATCTGCTGCTTCCATTGATGCCACTGCTGTTCCACTGGTCACCATCAGCACCTCCAGGGGCTATAAGCTCCCCAAGGACTTCAGCACAGCATTTACACTCCAGGGAGCAGCTGTTATTTACTGACTCCTGTCATGCACTTTTTAAATTGGTTAGTTAATTTATTCATATACTAGACATGATCCTATGCTCCATTCTTTACACATTCTTTACACATTCTATTCCTATTTTATCTTTAAATTCCGTAACTTGGACACTTGCTGCATATCCTTACAACATAATATCATTCTATTTTGTGAAGACAACATTCATTAATCCTTTGATGGGACTACAGACTTCTTACCAATTGGTCTACTATCCAATAGCTTATTAATCACACCGCCAAGCTCCCTTGCTGTTAGTTGTACAGCTACAGCCATCAGACTTTGTATTTTGTAGGTCTGCATACTGCTGCTTTAGCCCGTATGGTTGTTAGATTTGTGGGAGGAAAAAGGGGATAAGGGTCTTTTTTGTTCATGGGTCTGGAAGCCTTAAACATTCCTTCCAGTACCAGAGGAGGAAAAGTAATCTACCTTCCCAAGAAATTCTCAGTCTGTTGCAACTCAGGTATAGGGGGAGAAGCTCCTCCTTTCCTTCAATGCTTTATAACAGGCAGAAGCTCAGCAAGAAAAGGAGCTGGCCTAACTACCTGTTTTACAAAAGCATCTCTCTGTTCAGAAGAACAAAAGACAGGATACACTTAACAGATCTATCTTCAAATACCAAAGAGTGTATGAAATCTGTAATTGTCAACGTTCTCTTGGACTTTATGCAGAAGCTTTATTTGGATGCAAAACACTCCTAAGGACAACCTCACTGTCCACTGTGAGTTTCTACAGAACTCTGGCTTCTTACATCGGGCAAATAGAGAGACAACAGAGAGAGGTTCACAGCCCTTGCAATATATATGTTAGTTAGCAGAAAGGATCTAGCAGTTCTGGCAGGATCCCCAAGAATGCCTCCAGAAATCTCAGCAAAACAGCTCACCTACTTCAGGCCAAAACAAATCAGGTGCTTCCCTTTGCTACCTCAGGCAGACTTCTTACCACACCTCTTTAGGACCACAATTCCAGACTTAAGGTTAAATTCTTGCTTTCTGTACTCAATCTGTCCTTCTCTTCACGTGAGAAATTAGTTTCTGAACCACAGAAACTGGCAGGGGGTGGGGGAGATCAATTACAGAAAATACCTTGTGTCCATGGAGATGGACTAGAATGAAAAGTTCAAATCTTGACAGAGAATGAATGTTTTAGCAGACAATCTTGGATTTTCTAAACTAGAGAATGCTTTTAATCAATACCCTGAGATATTAATCTTCCCTTGAATGGCTTCATATTTTATGGCTGGAAAAAAAAAAAGAAAAAAAAAGAGCAGCTTTTCCTGTCACCCTCCCAAAATTTGCTAGTTATTCTGAGAATCCCTTCTTGCTGAAGATCTGAAGAGAGCACTTCTCCCTTCCAAACCAACATAACCTTCAGGTTCTTTTCTCTGTGGAAGAGAAAGATTTACAAACAGAGTACTAAAACACTGGAGGAAAATAAAATTCCTCTGATAGTGTATGCTACCTTGAATGTTTCATAGAGCTACTCCACAAGTCTTTAGGTGAGAAGTTAAGGCTTTTCAGTAAGAGCTGGCTGCCATAATACTCAAGTGAAAGAGCACGATTCAGACAAACTGTATCAATGAGCACTACTTTTCCCCACAAATCAGAGTGAATGGGCTACACTTTTTCTGCAAAATGATCAGTATCAATCTAGCACTGGTCACCTGGTCACTGGAGGAAGATGTTTGGGGATCAGTGTCTATTGCAAGAGACACTATGGATTTTCTTTTTTGCCTGTTACATTAGAGCTCCCTGTGGATACTCCACATATGTAGGTAACGCAGAACATTTGCTACCAGTATAAGGTTTGTACAAAAACACGACTAGTAAGTGCTAGGTTCCTCCACCATAAGCTCTTTTCTTGAGCATTTGCTAATCTACCTGCTACATTTACCATATCCTACTAATAGTCACCTACTGAGACTTACCATTTACTATCAAAGATGACTCAAGTGGAACAGGGTGTTGGGATCTTGAGGTAAAACCACAAAGCAAAGAAAAAGTAGACAGTGTCTGCCACAATTGTTTCCCCTACCCTGAGCTGCTTCCAGTGATCCAGAACCAAAAATTAGAGACACAAAAGGAAGGAGCTTGCAAGTTCAAGTAAATCTTGGACAGCAACTGGCTGCCATCTAGCCAAGCAGGAAGCACCCTGTTGGTATTTTAAACTACACACTGCAGCATTGAAAACACAGCTTATAAAAAAAGCCTTGTGGGAAATTACTCTTACACAATTTTACTATAAAAGTTACCTCAAAATCTGCAAGGAAAGTCATTAGTCTTAGTGATTAAACATTGCTCATAAGCAGACGTTATTCTGTGGGCTCTTCTGAGTTGCAGTTTCTCTTACAGATTTCAGAAGGATCACTTTGGTGAAGTTAATAGCTATAGCACAAAGCTTGAAAGCATATATTGATTATCAGCAATTAAGGCACATTTGTGAATTTTAAGCATTCAAAAGAGCACCTATAAGGTTGCTGCTAGTCATTAAGTCAACATCAGCAAATCACAGGAAAATTCTATTCTGTTAGTTAACTGTGATATAGCATGGTATTGATAACACCTGGGGCTTGTACTTTGAGTGAAATCAGTCTTCAGAAGAGAAAAGGCCATGTTGTACTGGAACATGAATTACATATTTCAGCATGTGCAGCTTCAAGGATGAGAAGGTTTCTCCCAGAACACATGGTGCTAGATAATGTAACTCTGAATCTTTTCTAATTTCTCAGGTTTTAAAAATTATTCCATCACACTTGGGAATATGTAAACACACACAGAGCCATCCAGAGTAGTCCCATATGCCATATAGTACGTATCCAAATTTCTGATGGAGACACTTCCAGTGATTCTTCCCTTTCCCAGCACTGCTTATACTTCCTTTCACCCCCCTCCCAGTTAGCCACCTAGCTTGTAGTGTCCAAGCACAAAATAAAATTTTAATTCTGTCATTTAAACAACTCTCAAGTGTGCAGTACACACCAGAATAACCTTCAATTTTAATCAAAGTAGATATGACTTCCCCATCTTACAGTCAATTCACCTCATTTTCTGAAAAACAAGTGAACTGTTACTATCAAGGCTACCTAATCTTGCCATTCCTGAGCCCTGAATAAAGTGTACTTCTATGACTTGTGACAAAGCATTCCAAATCCACCCCATTGACTTCTTCCCAAGTCCCAAAGCTGACTGTCAACTGGTTTAAGCTGACATCATTAACTTCACAGCACTGAAATGATTCAACATACACTACCATGATTTTAAGTAGCCAACTTCTGACATACTGTAATATAGCTGAATTGCATTTATACAGCAACTTTTCCACAAATTCGTGTGTTTTGTGTACGCAGCCTAGACCTACCCAATAAAACTGCAATTGGATAACCAAAGATCTCTGTAAGAAAAACTGCAAGCATTCATCCCAGAACACAGTAGATATCATCAGAAGAACATGCTAAGCAGTATGTGCAAGAACAGAAGACTATGTTTCTGAGCCAGAGACAAATACATGAACCATAATAAAAATCAAAAATAATTAATTACAGGTATGCATCTGGTACCTATAATACAAAGCTACTTTCAAGTATATGTCAAATTCAGGCAGATATAGTTCAGTTTAGCTTGTTGGATGAAATGTTGCTAGCCATCATGTTATTAGCCATATTTTAAAAGCATATTGTCAGAAAGCAGAATTGCAAACAAGAAGCAGGTAAGAGGTAAGCAGCTGCTTAAAAGCATCTGTGTAACACACACAGAGTTTCTAAAGCATTCAAAACCTGCAAGCCAAGCATTAGAGATGGAGATCACACAAGAACATGTAGCAAAAGCTGCTACAGATCAGGCCTTTGTTAAGTAACTGTCATGATTTCGGTTCCAGCCCAGGCGGTAACAAAGCACCACGAAGCCGCTCACTCACCCCCCCAGCCCCGCGCCTGGCCACGTTAGGATGAGGAGAAAATACAAAGGCAGGCTCATGGGTCGAGACAAGGACTGGGAGGGATCACTCCCCACTTATGGTCACGGGCAAAACACAGGCTCAACTTGGGGAAGAAACAAAAGCAATTTAATTTACTACCAATCAAAGCAAAACCAAGGATATTAGGAAGGGAAACCAAACATCAGAACACCTCCCCCCCCACCATCCCTCCCACCTTCCCGGCTCAGCTCCATTCCCGGTTCTCTCTCCCTCTTCCCCCCGGCGGCACAGGGGAACAGGGAATGGGGGTTAGGGTCAGCTCGCCACACGTTGTCTCTGCCGCTCCTTCCTCCTCAGGGGGAGGATTCCTCACTCGTCCCCTGCTCCACCATGGCATCCCTCCCACGGGAAGAGTCCTTCACCAACTTCTCCAGTGTGAGTCCTTTCCGCGGGCTGCAGTTCTTCCCGAACTTCCCTGGCGCGGGTCTTTTCCGCGGGCTGCTCTCCAGTCACACACTGCTCCAGCGCGGGCTTTCCCATGGAGTCACGGCCATCTTGGGGTGCCTCTGCTCCACCATGGACCTCCATGGGCTGCAGGGGGACAGCCTGCCGTCTCACCATGGGCTGCAGGGGCCATCAGCCTCCTCACAGGCGCCCCTCCTCCCCCTCCTTCTTCACTGACCTCGG
>VYZV01026692.1:0-35053 GCA_013401275.1 Pandion haliaetus | reverse complement strand
TTTTCATGATCAGGATGCTTTTGTCTTCTCACCTCCTACAGAGGAAGGAAAGTATGCAGCAAAATGTTTTGGTTTTGTAGGTTTTCAGTTTTGCTTCTGCTATTGAATTTTAAATATCTGTTTTCAAAAAGGTTATTTTAAAGAAAGATATCTTGTTCTTTGAGTGACAGTCAAGTGAAGGTCCTTGTGATGGTCTGTGATCAAATTCATTATGTAGATTAAAAGTAGTCCCCAGAACAGTCACACTGCTTGCAGGATCTAATTTTAGATCAACTATAATGAATGCCAGAAAATTAAAGTAAAGCTGCTGACCCTAATTGTTCATGTGAGTCAATATTGTCTGAAGATCAAAATTTCTGAATGGTGCAGTAGAGGAGTATTGCTGTTTGCTCTCTGATCTCTTAACGGGGGAGGGGGGTACATATATCCAAGCTAGTAAATGCTTCCAGCACCATGTCCTGACCTGAACTCAAAATGATGGCTTTGATTTAAAAGTTTATATTTCACTTTGGCTAGCTTCTCTGCCAGCTTCATTTGCAATGGGACATTTGACACTGATGCAAGACTGGATAAAACTACCGATAGATTCAAAAGCATTTTCTTCGGTATTTGCTGAGTATATTGAAAGAAGAGGGAAAATATCCATCTGAGAACAAAGCATTGGAGATTTTAGATGTGAGTGGCACTGGTTCAGGAGGGATCAAGTCCAGTAGTTTAACTGAAAGTTTCTAGCTATCTATATACAATGGATATTGCAAAAGGCAAAGGGGCTTTCCATTGCAAAGGATGATGAGCGAAATCCTACTATCTGGCATTCTAGAGAAAGCGCACATTTTGCCCCTCAAATATCTGTTTATTTATTTATTTATTATTTAGGAGCTTTCCACTAAGATAAGTTGCAAACATGCAGCCCTGGAATAGTTTCCTACCAGATATTGGTTTCCCACCAGCAGTAATTGGTTCAGTGAAACTTGGGCTACAAGATTCCCTTGACCTGCAATATATATCCAGTTCTGTTGCTGAGAAATTAATTATGGTCTGTATAAACCTTTGTTTCAGTCATTATACTTAAAATTCTGCATTCTTCATTGAGATCAAGATGTCTCAAAGAAGAGCTTTGCTGGAAAAGGGAATTAAAAACATTTTTTTCCAATAGCCAGCATGCTCAAGGTTAACATATAAAATGCTAATGATCCATCAGTGAATCCTAGGTGTGGGAACCCATTTAAGATTAAAGAACCTATATTCAGGTGTCCATAAGTGAATGAGTATTTAATTACCTGATAGGTACAGCCAACAGGCATTGTATCCAGAGAACTATTTAGCTGACTAGCCATAAAGTGTAGAATTCAGCTGTTAAAGCTTTCTGAAGCTTAAATATCTGGGGCCTTTTGAAATGCCTAAGGCATTCCTACTGGACTGACAAACGTAACATAGGATTTATGGGAGATGACACCACTGTGAAACAGCAGCTAGAAGCCAAGCAAGATATTTCTCAGCATCTAAAATGACACAAGACTGTATTTAGGCAACTGGATGCCACCCTAGATAACTACTTCAGGGTGAGCTGATAATCTGAACAACACAGATATTTCTGCTTTCAGACAGGGAAACATCCTAGAGCATTTGAGACATTTACATAGCTTGGACAAACATGACACAGGCCCTGTAGGAGACACAAGCCCTACTGAAAATGCAGGTGTGAGCCAAGTGGGATCCACAAGGAGACCTCAAATGGCAATAGACACATTCATTTAGGCAAATTAACTGAGTTCTAGAACCCATTGACTTTTCATTACATTTCCTTTAACTATACCAGGAGCTTAGACACTTCACAGATGTGTGGACACCTGCAGGCAAACTGTTCTGGGACTTTCATGTTTCGTCATGTCAATATAGGTATTGAAATTTCTCAGAGTACCACATCTGAAGTATCTCAGGATCAGATTGGCAATAACAAGTGGTTTTATGGATCCACAAGTCTATAGTGGACTCTAAATCAATATAAAATCCAAGCTACTTTAACTCAATTCTCTGTCAAGAGATTAATTAATCGGAACAAGTTTTCTTACCTTAGGCACTTTTGTCCCATTCAGCTTTTTCAGAAAAGATGACAATTTGTCCCTTTGCTAAAAGGGGGTGTGTGCAGAAGGAAGACTTTCTGATCCTAGACCTACTGGGTTCAGTTCTCATATACTCTTCATCTCAATGCTGCAGTCAACATGCAGCAACAGATAATTTGTGAATTTTTAAATCAGAGTTACCTTGCATATCATAGAATCATGCAATCATAGAATAGCTCATGTTGGAAGGGACCCATAAGGATCCTCGAGTCCAACTCCCTGATCATCACAGGACTACCTAAAACTAAACCATATGACTAAAAGCATTTTCCAGATGCTCCTTGAACTCTGACAGGCTTGGTGCTGTGACTATTTCCCTGGGGAGCTTGTTCCAGTGACTGACCACCCTCTCAGTGAAGAACCTTTCCCTAATATCTCATCTGAGCTTCCCCTCATGCACTTTCATTCCACTTCCTCCTGTCCTGGTCACCAGGATCAGCAACTTCCACTCCGCTGCCCCTCTTGAGGAAATTGCAGACTGAGATGAGGTCATCCCTCAGCCTTTTCTTCTCCAAGCTGAACAAGCCAAGTGACCTCAGCTGCACCTCGTAAGTCTTGCCCTCAAGACTTTTCCCCATCCTGGTCACCCTCCTCTGGACACACTCTAATAGTTTGATGTCCTTCTTATATTGAGGCTTCCAAAACTGCACACAGTACTTGAGGTGGGGCATCTTTTAGCAGGGAAAGGTAAGTTTGATCTCTCATGTAATTGAGTTTATTGCCCTATTTCCCTGGTTTTCCTACCTGACTGTCACTCTGTTTCACAGTCTAAGACAGCTGGCTCCCCACTTCTTTTTGCTAAATTACTCTTGAAAAAAATTGGCAATACTTTGCACTGGTTCAGCTCCTCTTCTACCAGGACCTTATCTCCTTGTTAGTAGTCTGATGGTCTTATCCAGAGAGTAAATATGTCTGCTGGATAAAACTTAGCCTATCTATCCTGTGTGTGGTGTGGAGACCCTTGGGCAGAGACAGTTTAGGGCTGTCAGAACTTGCTCATTTTTGGGGCTTTCCCACACCTCAGATGACCTTCACTTTTCCTCTAGGGTGGCTAGGACTCTCTGTTTTGTTTCTACTTCCCAGTTCTCCACTCTCCTTGTCTTTAAATCAACTCAAAAAGAGTTTTCTTAGAAAGCTGCACAATGTAGAGTGCAGTCTCATCTCATCTTGATGGAAGACCCTGACCCAAAGGATCTGTGACTCTGTAATAATCCTCAGATTAATTGGATTTTTTGGTATGACCACTTACTTTGACCAGGGGGTTTCTATTTCAATACTAATATTATTTTGCTCTGTATAAAGTAATTAAGTATGAATTAGTATGAGAAATGTGACATATATCTAACTTTCTCTTGGAAAGTCCAATCAGCAGCATGATGGAAGTCTCTTTGGTTTTCTTCTGTAGTCCACTGAAAATGTCATTCCTGCAAGTGGAGGAAGGCAACAAGAAATTGAGAACAGGTGACTTTTGCATGCTCCGATGCACGGGTGGGCATGTCCCTACGTGGAGGGACAGGCTGATTGATTCAGGTTAGCACGGAAGAAAAGTGAACAAAAATATGTAGTACTCTGAGCTTGTAAGTGAAAGACAGGACTCAGATACTCTCCCTTTTCTGATTCAGGCCTTCATTTTAAAGGGAAAACACTGTGTTTCTAGACAAGTCATGCCTTTTGTTTGACTTTAAACAAGAAAGCAAAAAATTGTTTTTCTCTGTTCAGATCAACGCAAACATTCTGTTTTTTCTGAAAAGAGGTAAACAGTAAAAGCAATAAGTAGCAGAGCCCTAGTGAAAAGAAGAGACTCAGCTGAAATTGAATTTCAACAGAATATCTGTGCCTAACTCCCTTCTCATTTGAACAATCTGGGTCACAGCTATTGTCTCCTGGCGTTACTATGCATTGGCTTCTAGTGGTATTTTTCTCATGTGTCTTTAACACCTCTCTCCCACAATATTCCATACATGACTTCATTCCTCACAGCAGCTTTTCAGCTATGTACCTCTAGGTCCAGCTACAAAGCTTTATTTTTCAAACTATTTTCACAATTTCTGCTTTCTTACATTTTCCTTTGCTCAGGAAAATAAGTTCTATTGACTTTAATTAAGCTTGACTAGGCTCCAGAGCTTGGAATTTTAGTTTTATTTTTGTTAAGAAAATACTATGCTTGCTTTCTAAGTTGCATTTCTTGATTCTGACTAATTCTATCACTCTACTGCCAACATGAACGTAACCCCCTCCAGTTAAATCATTGTCTTTTTAGAGTAACTTTGTAGTATTAAAGACAAATCTGTAACACTTTCATCATGTTGACATAATAGCAACCCAAGATATCCCTGACTGCAGAAATGCTGGGGGCGTGAATTCTAACATTTTGCTGTAGGCTAAATTGTAAAAAAAGGCTTTAGCAGCTGTGATTGACCATATCTGTTATAAATCAACTATGATGTATTTAAACTAGTGGCTTTTAATTAGATGTATGCAGGGCTGGGGACAACACTGAACATGATCAGGAGCAGTCTCTGCTGCAACTCAGAAACAATGTTGGCATTTGCGTTTGCTGGTTTCTAATTGTGACACCTTTCATGAGAGTCTTAATTTTCTGTTTTCCTTACACTAGCCACACTTTAAACTCACTTAGCCTCTCTGCCTCCTAGCAAAATAGTACGTTGGCTTCTTGGTGAAGCCATGAAAGTCTTCTCTTTTTCTGTGTTTTTGCCATAATCTTTTTACCAGCCTCCTCCTGCCCTACATTTTTGGGGTCTGATCATCACCTTTCTTTGATTAACTGTAAGTAAAACTTACAGGTGGTTTGGGGTTTGGGGTTTTTTTAAGTTTTAATGTAAACCAGCAAGAGATTTAGAAGCACAGATCCTACTGAATTCTGCGGTGGTGTATTTCTACATACAATAAAGGTGCTTTTGAAGTCTCCCTCTGGGTGCCTCAAATAGCACTTACACTGTAGAAACTTAAATTGAAGTGAAGATGTAAAACAAATGCTGAACACCCACAGATTCCTTCAGTTTTGGTAGTTATTGCAGGTGCTTTATCACTTCTAAAATTTACACATTTTTACTCAATTTGGAAAGGCCAGCACATTTGCAAAAGTGAAGTCTCCACCCTGAAGAGTTTTGTGTTTCAATAAATGTGTTACTAAGGGAAAAAGAAGATGGAGAGCTCAAGACACGTGTCTAATTTCACCCTTTCATTGCAAGAGCTGTTCCTTTAATGCTTCATGATAAATTCAGTCTATCATTGACCAATTCCTGAAGGAGAAGCAGGGAATCTATATCTTCATGACCAGACACAGCATGAGGTTTCTTTTTGCATGACTCATGGTCACCTTACAGTGTGTGAGAGTGTGTGGTGCAAGCAAGGTGACTGAGAAATCTGCTACACTTTGAGCAGGAGAAAGGTACCCATGCCTGGCTAAAAAGGCCCTCTTACAGTTTTTACATGGACTTGCATCAAATTACATTAAACACTGAATCCTGGCAGAGATTTTGAAATCCTGAATAAGCTGCTACGGGTTCAGTTCACAAAAATGTCAAGGCACCTACATCTAATAAGAGTTGACTCTTTAGAAACTCAATAGCCATTTGTCATTTGGTGGTCTGGTCTCCCACACAGCTAGGAAGATGACCTAACATTGAAACATTTACATGAGTTGTTTTCATAGATCCCCCTTATTTTATGTTTTGGGGTGGGTTTTTTTGACAGTCAGTATCTTAAAGCATATGGATTTTTTGGACTTACAAATTTGATCTTTTAAAAGCCAAGTAAGAAATCTGAGAGCACTTTGCAGAGTTTAAATGAAGCTAGTACAAATCCCAAAAGACTTCTTTCCTAGTGGTAAGTCTGGGCCTATTTTATAATAGAGGGAAGAAAAATTTGGCTTGAAAAGACATGTTCTAATTCTACATGAGCTAAATATATCTTTGGGTTAGCTCTTTATTTTTCCCCCTCTAATCTTAACAGATTAGAGCATTATCAAAATTGTATTAAAAGGGTTTCATTGCAATGAATGTTGGACTTACTGATATTACTAGCCTAACCACCTTGAGTACCTGTTCACAACTAGAGGAAGGTCAGAAGCTCAGTATTGCTAAGCCAGGAGTTCAGACATTGCCTAAAGATTAAAAATGTGTCTTAAACATAACTCGTATGGGGCATTTTAGTTTGTCTTTTGAGTTGTTGAGACCCCAAGAACTCACATTTTCCAATTTCTCCCTATATCCCAGAGGGCCGAGAAACTTAGTTCCTTTGAAAGGAAAACTGAGAATCAGAAGTTTATGTGAAAAAAAAGAAATATCATGATACTCGGGATGAAAACCTGAGATATGATAATGTTGTGACCTGGACCTTTGTGATTAGAGCTGCAGAGGAATGGTCTCATCTCCTCTATCTCAGAAGAAGGACTAAAGTTCTCTGAGGGAAGATAGTGTCACAACATAACAAAGAAGCCTTCAAAGATGATTCTCACTTCCATGGAAACTTCTGCACTCCTTGAAAGTGGTGGGTTTTGCTGTTTCTTTAACACTATGTCTTTAACAAATACCACAGTGAAGGTGATTCTGATGGAAATGTATAATTTTAACAAAAAGAAGTGATTTCTTCAGAACTAAATAAAAAGTTTAAAAGTCCCCAAATGACTGCCTCAATACTAAGCAAAATATGAATGTAAATTTGAATTTGTACATCTTCGTATCTCATACATACTTGTTTTACTCAAATATTTCTGCAGTCTGAAGCCCATGAGTGTGAAAGCTAGCTGAAATTTCTTTACCAAGTGATATTTTATAGTCAAGAATTTACATTTTTTGAGACTATTTCTTTTTACTTGTTGCTAAAAAAATATTATTCTTCCTAAGTACTTATGAGAGATTATAAAACTTTTGAAAAAAGTGAACTTTTTCTTTTATTTTTCCTATCTAGATTTTCCCTAATTTTAAGGTAGAAAAATTTGGAAAAATAAAAGGGAAAAGAACAAAGGATTAGAGGGGTGGAGGAATTAGAAAACTGTGTTTAAAATTTTATAATTTCTGTACTGAACCCATTTCATTCTATCTTTGTCCTCCCCTTTTCAGTCTTCTTTTCTTTCTAGTCATAGCTGGTAAGTAACATGGCCCAAATTATGGATCATTTATATTGTATTAATGTTCACCATTCCTTATTTTGACAAAACACTGATAAAAGTTGTTTGCTGAAGAAATACATTAATATTAATATATGAATAATGAGTTCACTTAAGACTTTCATTATCTGTACGTTCATAAGTTTGAAAGATGAATATGATAGCTGAGCAAAAAATATTGCTAATGATGTTCTCAGCTCAATCACCACAACAGCACAGCTTTTTCTGGAGATGTACCAAAAGCAGAAATCAAAATACCAGCCTTGAACTTAAGAGTGGAGCTGAAATCCAACCTCAGATTCATTGCTTAGTTCTAGCTTTACTCTTTATCATGCCGTAAATTTCTAAATATTTGTTGAAAGAGTTCTTGGGAGCTCTTATGTTTGTTGCAAAAGACTGGCCATACTTATTCCAGTAAGGGAAAGCATTGCCGTCACTGTAAACAAAAAGCAGCTGGACTGTGCTGATGAGCTCCAGTGAGAGCACAGTTTAGGCACATTTTGTTGTAGGTAGGCAATTGTGTATTGTCTGCTTCTCCAGCAGAGTTTTGTTTTATTTTGGAGCTGGTACTCTGCATCAAGATGCATGCAAATAGTCTTCCCATGAGCTCTTGCAAAAACGTGATTGCAGCACAAATCAAAACAGTCACAAACTTACTAAGCTGCCCTGAAATTGGTCTGAGAACTAGTTGAGGACCAAAGAACAGCTGGACTGGGCAAGTGATGGCCACCGAGGGCTGAGATAACTCCCTTACTGGAGTCTGGGATTGTTTGATTCCAGGAGATGCAGGAGAGCAAAGTCCACCCTAGGAAAATTATCTTGTCATCTTGTTCATGCTTTGGAAATTGAATTGCACAATATTTTTTGCAGGAAGAAAGAAACAAGACCAAACCAAAACCTTCCACAAAACAGTTTTACTGAACATTTCAGGACACAATAATAAGACCAACTCAGTCTTCAGTGTCAAGTAAAGTCAGGAAGAAAATTTTCTTCAATGTTTTGACTGTATCTATTAGGCCCTCTTCATTATAAAACTTCCTGTATTGTTCACAGTGGGAAACATGATTCCAGAGTAACTTGTCTGTCAGATTTGTTCTGGTTTAGCAGCATGAAGATCGAATCTTTAAATTAATGTAGGAACTAGAACAGTGGAAATGGCTCAAAGATGCTTTGCCTATTACAAGTTTATGCTTGTAGAACGTAAATCTTGATGTATTTTTGCTTTATTTGGACATATCTAATTGCTGCATCAGCTGGAAACTTGAGTTAGCACAACTTGGGTCTGACTTGCTCTCTTAAAATCTCTATCCATCATCTGTAAAAGGAGATTTATNNNTCATCTGTAAAAGGAGATTTATACAATTACTGCCTTAACTTGCATACTTCAGTTAAATGCCAAAAGATCGGTGAGATGAATCTGTATATCTGTGTCCACGCTAACTAATATTCTGAAATTATGAATGTATATATTTTTTAAAAAATCCTTTTACTTTCCTTGATGTAATATAGACATATTTTTCCCAGTGGGCTACATGACTATTCCAGAGGGCAAGTTTAATCACCAAGTAGTCCATTGACCAAAAGGAAGATTATGTTCTGATTTCTAGCCCAAGTGAAATGTATTAATTTAAGCACTGTGAATGCCTTCCAGTATAATCACTTTTTAGGTAAAACAGGCAAAGTTATGGTATTTTGTTTTAAAGAATTATTTTTACCTTTTCTTTTCTGATCTGAAGCTAATATGAAGGTATTTCAAGATGAAGGCACTTATATTTTGAAGAACAAAACAAAGAGATACTGTAATGGCATATGTGAGCTACATTTACCCTGAAGCATTTACCATAAAGTTCAGTTTATTTTTTATTATATCATTCTGACAGCTGTGAATAGGAAAATTGAACATATTGGGATTGTCACTGGGAACTACCATGTGTGTCTTTTGATTAGAGTAATAGGAAAGGTATCAGCATCTGTGTGCATGCACACAGGCACATAGAGCTAGAGAGCTCCCTTAGTTCCATTTCATTTGGAAGTCAAGAGGGACAAAACAGTTAAGTCAACTGCTGATTTTTGTACAGGGAAAGGAGGGAGGGAGGGAGGTTAGGAAGAAGGAAAAGAAGGAGGAATGGATGGAGAGTGAGAGGGAGGCAAGAAGGGAAGAAAGTAGGCAAGCAGGAGGCAAGTATGCAGGAAGGGGAGACAAACAAAGGGAAAAAAATAATAAAAAGAGAAATAAAGAGCAAAATTAAAAATGAAAGAAAGAAAAGAAAGAAAAAGGAGGAAAGCAAAAGCAAAAGTGAGAGGGAGGGTGAGAAAGAAAGAAAGAATAAAGACAGAAAAAGAAAGCTAAAGAGATCAAAGGCTGAATTCTTTCTATACATTTGCCTGGAGAGGTACACACAGGTATGTTTGATGTGCAGACACAATTTAAAATGACCTTCTACAAATGTCCTGGTGCACAAAACAAGAAAAATCCATCACTTTAAATGTCTGGAAAAGTTCATTATGCTTTCTCTAGTCTCTGTGGACCATCTTTAAGCAAAAGCGTGGTAAATAATATATCAATTTTCTATCGCCACCTATGAGTGAAAATATAGAACTGCAAATTATTCTTGTGTGCATAATAGAGGAAATATATGTGACAGCTGTAGTTCAATTATTTCAAGACATTTATATTTATATCTGAGGTGAAACCAACTACGATCCTTCATTTCTGAAGGCGATACATCAATTTTCAGCACATGTAGTGTTTAGTCATTTATAAGGGTTTACTTGTATCACAAATTTTGAAAATTATTTCAGTAGTTCTACTGTCCTGTCCTAACTGAAGCCAAAATGTGGGTGTCGTATAGTCAAAGATAGAAACAAGTTTCTGTTTCGGACAGTGTATACCACATGGAAACAAGGTTAATCTCAGATTCCTGTACCTACATTGTATTTCCAGACTATGAGGTCTAAAATACAGGTAGAGACTTAATGGCAACTGGTGCAAGAGGGGAGGAGAAAATAGGAGAGAAACATGGATGAAGATTTTTCTAAAATCAGCAAGAGGCTGAATGTGGAGTAGACCAGAAGATCTGAGTGAATGTAAACCACTGAGATAGAGAGTAGTTGAACAATGGAGACAAGAGAGGACTGGAGATGGGGCAGGATGTGCAGGATGACAGGATCGCAGAAGAAATGCATATGGCTGCTGAAGTATGCCATTCATAAGGTCACAGGGTAGAAAGGAGTGAATCCGGTGAGATGGCAGCAGCAGGACTTGAGGATGAGTAAGGCAAAGTGAAAACAACACAGAATATGTTGAGACACTATTTTAAGATGCAGGAAGCCTGGGTATCATATTTAGCTGAGTTGCGAGCTTCCTATGTGATTGGAAAAAGAAGAAAAAAAAAAAGCAAAAAAAAAAAAAAAAACCAAAATTAATATGGGCCCAATTCATGGAAAGAATCCTGGCAGGATTCATCAAATGAATGAAACATTACAGCAGAGAGGTCTTTGAGCTAGTCTCCCCAAGCTCCTGAATAGTCATTGAGGAAAAGCACATGTAGGGTGTGAATCATCTGTGTACATTTGGTTAGATGAATCGCATTTGAAAAGTGCCTATTTTTCTCCATTGTCTATGAAGGGACTCAAGGGTGATTAACTCACATGGAGACTCCTGAAGCAGTCATTCAGCCACCTCCTTTTATGAATGGAGAGAAATAGGCACTTCCAGAGTGTGATTCATTCCAGCTATCCCAAGCACTTGTCTAATTGCCTTCTGGAATTGCCTTTTACTTCTTTATTTAAATAAAAACTCGGTCTGTTATTCCTGAGTGACTAACAGGCTTTGACAACTCACACTTCCATGTCTAAAGTTAGATGAGATGAATCCCGCTCAGGAAATGTGAATTCCCAGTGGATTCCTTCCTGCAGGACAGTTACTTGCCAAAGGTCTAGAAATCAGGTTTACATTCAACTCTCTGTTGTGCTTTTTCTCCCATCTGCTTTAGGTAGGTTGTCTTCTAACATACTGGTGCTGTGAGTGCAGATCTCGGACACACACCTCTCTTGATGGACCACATAGAGGCAATGCTGTGGAGGTGCCTAAATGCTCAACATTTTGGCAGCTCAGGAGACATCGCTGTGGCTCCAGCACACAGTACCTCTGTGTCTCAATTCTTGGTGGTAGGACTGTATTATTTCACGGTAAGGATTAAAACATGGGGGTTGCTAGAAGGGAGGGAACAAGGTACAAAGGTTGCCATAGAAGTCACAAATAGAATGCCACAGTGTAAAATGTTGAGGACTTCACTGAAGAACATAGTGAAGTTGAAGCTAGGTGGACAGTAGCATTACAAAATTACTATAATAAAGTGCACATTGGGTATATGGTGAATTCTGAAACAGATCTTTCTGTGCTTGTGTTGGCTCTGCTGTGAAATGTCTCTGCACTCCTCAGCAGGGCACAGAAAAACTCTTGGGAAAATTGGGCACTCTTTGCTTATACATCATTAGCTAAAATGGAGCCTTCATTTAAAAAAAATTTTATTTATCCTCATTACCACTGAGGATACAGAAAACACTGCCAAAAGGCAAAAAAAGCCTTTATTAGGTCCAAGAGCTATGTGGACAGTTCTGATATTTTACTTTTCTTTGCACTATTTGAATGGCACTATAAAATATGAATGTTATATTATGTGACATATATTAAAGGAATCACAGAAACAGAACCACAGAATGGTTGAGGTTGGAAGGGATTTCTGGAGGACAACTGGTCCCACCTCCCTGCTCAAGCAGGGCCACCCTGCTCAAGCCAGTTGCCCAGGACCCTGTCCAGACAGCTTTTGAATGTCTCCAAGGTGGGAGGCTTCACGGCCTCTCTGGGTGACCTGTTCCAGTGCTCAGTCACCTTCCAAGTAAAAAAGCATTTCCTTATGTCCAAAGGGAATCTCCTATGTTTCAGTTTATGGCCATTGCCTCTGGTCCTGTCACTGGGCATCAAATGACAAGTACAGTCTCTGAAACAAATAAACTTCTTGAGGTGGTTGTTTTCTTTTCATAGGAAATATGCCAGTTATCAGAAAACCATCTCTTTCTTACATTAAGTATTTCATACAAAACTAATATTTAACAGAAGCCTAACAAATATTCCCAAAATATTAAGGAAAAGTGCATTTTTGGAAAGACTGTGTGGAGTGTATGAAATACTTATCATTTTGTATCGATTTTGATAGTATTGCTGGGATATAAGCTTGAGAGAATTTTCAGAGATCCAGGACCCATTCCCTGTGGGAAGAAAACTCTTAAATTGGCCTTATTGGACAACCAAGAATTTATATTTCCAGCAGTTACTTTTACTACTGAAAAAAAAAAATGTTACTTAAAACAAATTACTTTTGGTATCAGATATACTGTTAAAAAGGTTCAATTAAAACTTGTGCAAGTCTCAGAGTATTTCTACTGCAATGAAGGTATAATGGAATGTATTTTAATTTGAGTGAAAAGATGTTGAAGATACAATAAGAGACTTTGACAGGTTTCCCAGAGAGCAAATGAAATTTAACTATGCAGGTCCTACAGGCAAAACCCAATTGTTCTCAGAGATCTGTTTAATGCACTTCAGTTCAGCAAATATGGTTTTACCACTAATACAGGTAAAATAAAAGCAATATTTTAAATTATTACTCTACAGTCTAAGGTGGTTGTCCTGAGATTTTTGAGGATCAAGTAGAATATGGAAAAATTCACTCTAGACAGATGTGATGTCAATAAAACCTTCAGGGAAGAACTGGAAATTCACATGACCTTGCATCAAAGGACAATTATTGGACATTTGAATAGCTAAAATTCCTCTGACTACTCATGCTACTTTCTTCATTTAGTATCTGTATACAATGGTAGAGTAGATACGTGCTGTATGCAGTATTTGCTGTGAATTGTATTTAAATCTCTAATTTAACAAGCCAACAAAAAAAGGACCTGAATCTCAAACTGAAATGTTTCTAATGTTTCTTCTCTTAGCTTAGTAGTAAGGAATATCCAAGAGGTTTTATAAAGAGGAAAACAAGCTTAGAAACTGGGCACAAATCACTCAAAAAATTGTTTTAACCAATTTAAAGCTGGGTACTCAGTGGGTACTAATTAGTTGAATTGACTATCCAAGCTGAGGGCTAGTTTGCAGCCTTTAGAACCGATTAGAATTAAATATAAAATTATGATCAAGCTGAGAATCCATGGTGCCAAGGATAAATTGTCAAAATCATTACACTTCCATTTTAAAAATGACATGGGGTCAGATTTTCAGAGGTGGTTACATGGCTACAGCAGCATATTCCTGTTAGCTAAAACCTTCAGAAACCCCAAAGTTCATACCTCCCAGGAAAATGCTTGTGTCCGTAATTTTCTCCTAAACAGAAATGATACATAAATATCTAATTGTTTTCATTAATGGAACTTAGTCTCTCAGAAACTTTAGGTTCCTTTGAAATATTACTTCAAACTCTCAGCTGACATGAATTTAATGATATGATGCTGCTGATGCTCATGAGGCTCAAAATTTGCTTTATTATTCCAACACACCTAGTTCCAGGAGTCCTGTTATGCAAGGATCAATTTTTATTTAGTAAAAGATTAGCTTCTGCTTCTTGACACCCAGAAAAAGTCTGAAAAAGTAAAACAACATTTAAAGCTAGATGGAAAACAAATAGAATTAGTTCTGTGATTCTGTTATATTTAGAAAATCTGATTTCTTTTACACTGGACCTTGTCTTCCAAGAAGGGGACAGACTCATCACTTGCCAAAGGCTGAGGTTATCAATACTGAGCTCCCCTGATGTACAAAAAGAAACTTACAGGTTCTTACAGTGAATACCAGGGAGATCAGCATTACTGTGTCAATAAGTAATACCGAGCGAATCAAATAGAGTGCCTGTATGCTATAAATACCTTGAAATCACCAGAAATGTCATTCCAAAAAAGGGAGACCCAGTTTTGCAGAACTGAAATAAACAATTTTACATGAATAGCCCAAAGGGAGAGATGGGTTACAAAACCATCTTTCTCTGCTGCTTTCTCTTGGCTTTTCAGCTGGCTGGTGTTTTCTCTCCCTCTTTTTTTCTCTCAGTCCTGACTCAGTCAAGCAACTTGCTTATTAAGTAAACAACCTTCAGAGAAGCTTGTCTCAGGAATATGGTTCCATTAAGTAAAAATACGGAGCGAGAAACTCTTGAGAGGCAATGATCAGAGATCTAAGAATACAAATGAACAAATGCGTTTTCTGATTTAAATATGTTATTGTTATTAGCATCATTATTCAACTTCCAGTAGCTTCAAAACAAGCGTTTCACTGCAGTAAAATTTCACAGGCATAAACATTCATTCTGCCTTAAATAACTTCCAGTGTAATTGAATGTTAGTAATATAAAACACTTATCAGGAAATGAGACTGACTCATACAGAAAGTCAACTCACTATGTGACAGGTGGGTCCCAACATATATTTTTAAGTTGGAAAAATGTTCTTTGTGTTGATATTGGGGTTTCTCCAAGACTGGTTCTTTTTTTAACGTGCTCCCCTGCAGTGATGGCTGCCAAAAAACTTGTCTTTTCTCCATTCAGCATTCAGCTTAATGATCCTGCTTCATAACAGTCTTCAAAGCTTTTCGCACAAGAGGAGGGAAGGTCTGCAGAGCCCTCTGACTTCCCCTGCAAAGGCCCATATTGCCACACAACATGCGAGACAGGAGCAGCACTGGGACTGTGGTCCCCTGCAGCAGCCAGACAAAGCTTCCCCAGGTCCACCACTCAGCCCTTGTCCCACATCATCCTTCTTTACCATAGCTCAGTGCAGAAATCGACTGTCTTTGCCACTCAAAGTTAACACATTTTTTTTGTCCAAGGCCTACAAAGCACTTCGGAAACTGAAAGCATTTCAAAACATGCCTGGAGCATCACTTTAGAAACAAGCAGACGCACAATATCCCTGTGAGGTAGAACAATGCTATTATACTAATTTCACAGATGGATAAACTTGAACGCAGTAAGGTAAAGGGCTAGATCCTGTTTGGTGCTGTGCTTTGATGTTTTAGGGGATTAAGCAGCATGGAGAGACTTTTTCCCCTAGCAGGAAAGCTGAAAGACAATCTATACAAGAAAATAGAATAGGAATGCAACTGTAAATGCATTTACTCATACAATATGTCCACGGAAGAGTGTGGTTTGCCAGCTAGAGGGCACGCTTACCTTTTCTGCTGAGCTGCACAGGTAACAAAGACCCCAGTGCACAGTTTCCCAACAAGCATGCTTATTCTTTTTTAAACAGCAGTAAAACGAGTCCCATCTGCCTCACAACCTCTCTTCTTCCATGTTCTCCAAGCTGGCTTGAGTCCAAAGCAGATGTTGCCTCTGCTCCACTCTTTTCACCCTCACCTCACCAGCAGGGCAGGGCTTGCCCAGAATAACCTTGCTCAAGTGCACAGAGAGCACCCAGATATCCTCATGACCATGCTCAGATCTCTACCTAGACCATCCCCTGAATATTAATGCCTATCTTCTTGTGTGTTCCCTGGAAGAGACTGCACTTTGGCAGGCTGAAGGATCTTTTTGCATCTGGTAGGCAAGAGGATCGCTGAGTTTGATCCCACTTTTTCACTTTGCACAAGATGAAATTTTTAATTGTCTGGTTGAGAAACAGTGGCAGCTGACAATTGTTTTGTTCAGACTCGCAGGGCTGATAATGCTCTGCTCATGAAACTGGGGCTGTTAATGATTCGTGAGCTGATATTTCCTCACACTTGATTGTGCACAGTATAGTTCATAATTTGAGCTTGTCATTTTCATTTTTCAGGGGGAAAAAAACCCAACAAAATCTTTCTGTTTTCATGGTAGACTTCTTTATAAGTGTGTAATTACACCCTGATGTTCCCTGTGATTTGTGCCTTGTTCAGCCTATTGAAAACCTTTTAACACATTTTCATAAAATATTTCTTTGTTAGAAACAAAATGCAGCTTTTCCATGTGACACACCATGGGGGTACTGTTTTCTTATATATCAGTACTTCACATACATATAAGATGCCTCAAAGAGCTTTTACAGCATAGGGAAGCTGTGACCATTCATACCCTGAGAATTACTGCAAGAGGAAGGGACTTAGCAATTCTGCAAGTGACTGTCATTTCACTGTATGGAAGCATCTTCCCATCCATCTCAGGTCTTCACCACAGAGATGGTAGGAGTCTACTAGAAGGAGCCTTCCACATCCAACAAAACTTTAATAAACAGACCTTCAATATAAATGCAAGGGCTGTTTGCAAAATCATGCAGAAATAAACTATTCCAAATCATGCATCACCCAACTGCTGTGGCTTTGGCTACATGAATTAAGCGGCTGAAAGATAAAGTACTTTCAGTATCTTAGCAGGCTTTGAAGACTTATCTTAGCATACATTATTGCTCATAAAGAATTTTTTTTCTTAGTAATGCAGGTCTAAATATTAAAAATAGACTGTTGGCTTTAGGTCTTTCTATTTTTTAGCTTGCTGTGAAATCTTGTTCTCTGAAAGCAAGATACCTTCAGGTGTCTTTGTTTAGAGGATCCAAATTGCTAATTTTAAAACAATATATATTGTTTACATTTTACATTATACATTTACTATATATATATTACATTGTAGACAACTGCAATCAGAATCATCTTAAGAGATATATTAACTAAACAATCTGTGAGACAATCACTATTAGAAGAGTACCTAGCCCAAAATGACCAGATTAACGCTTCCATTTCATGAGTGCAGAATTCAGACAAGGGAAGGCTCAGAGTCTGTCTAGGGTTTGCAGCTTGTAGTATCAGGGAACCAGACACAAAAGGTGATTTCGGATGCCAAAGTAAAGAATATCAAAAACTATGTAGTAAAAAAAAAAACCATATAGGTATATTTCATATTTAGTTATATTTATGTGTGAATAAAATTTTAATTTGCACCATCACCCATGGTGTCCTGATACAATAAATACAGAAAATTTACTTTCTATAAGGAGCCAGCCAAGCCTAGAGACAAGGCTGCCTGCAATCACTTAATAGCACATGTACCTGACTTCCCATTCCTTTCTAGAGTTTAGGCACTTGGCATGATAGAAAGGGAGAGATTTTTCTCAGTGGCTTTAAACGTGCAGTCCAAGCTTGTTACCTGCCAAAATTGGGAGTTTCAATTCTCTTAAACTTAGAAAATCTCATATACACATTTTCCATTTCCTAAGGCACTTTTCCAACCACTAGGCTATAAACTTAGGATAAGGCTGAACGAAGAAGCGACAGTCATGAAGTCAGCACATTGAGAGGAGCCCGATTTTTTAAGATGTTTGTTAAGAAATCTCTTCTGGGAGAGATGGAACTGAATTGTAGCCCTTGATAATTAAATAATTTCAGTCTTATAACCAATGACTGCCTCATGTGGAAGACATTAGTATAAGACTGAGGTTAAAATACTTTTGTATATATGTGGGTGGTTTGGGTCAGCTATGTAAAAAACAATCACAGAGCACATGTAGGTATATGCACTTCCCCCCTTTTTTAGGAACCAGACAGGGAACTTCTTAGGTCTCCCTCAAAATTACTTCCAAGAAGTCATCCAAACACTGTGAGAACTTGTCCTCAGGCTTACACAATCATTCATATTCGTATATTTGTTTAGCCTCAGTGACATTTCTTCATGTTCATGCCCTGAAAAAGTTACATTGAAATAAAAAATAAAAAATCAGCATGCTAAGATATATTTCTTAGGCATGAACAATCTTTCCATGGTACGTATTCTGAAAGTCGTGTGACCATCATTATCATTAGCAAATCTGTACTAAAAGCATAACTGATACTCACTTCTATGTCAATTTTATGCTCTTAGAAATCAGTCATGCAAATACCATTCAGATGATTTGATTTAGCAACTCTGATCTACCCTGTTCTAGAGGTAAGCTGAAGAGTGGTTTAAAAATCATAAGGACTGTAATCCCCATTTCTAACTGAATGCATTTCATTACACAGATGCATTTATATACTTTTGGACATTTAATTCTTCCTAAACTTGTGTCAGTTATTAAAAGCACTGAAATATTCCAGAGCAATTTTCCAAAGTACTACAGCTAAATCACCATTTGCTGTGACTGTTACACAATAAGGAAATACAGAGAATATTATCTCAGTTTAATAAATTCAGATTTATCTCACCTAGCTTTATCAATTTAAAAGTTAGACACCTACCCTAGTTATCTGGGGTTTCTCAACAGCCGAAGGAGAGAGACGTCTCTAGAGTGTGATTCATCCCTCCTATCTTAAATACCTATCTCACTTTGGAAGCTGATGCAATTTCTCCTAACTGTTAAAAAGGGATGTCTTATTTCTAATCTGAATCTGTCTAGTTTCAGCTTCCAGCTATTGGGTCCTGACATGCTAGATTAGTGAGCTGTTTACTGTAAAAAATATCTTCTCTCTGTGCATGAAGAGTGCAAGTAATCTACTCTTCAAAGAACTGAATAGATGGAGATTCCTAGTTTCCCACTATATGACATTCTGGTTGCTCTTCAAATAAGTCTTGAGAGATAATATTTCTTATCACCCCAACCGACACAGCTGGAAAAAAATAGACAGGTTTTTGGGCACATAAGCTCTTCTTTAGGTCTCACTGAGTTCAAAGCTTCTCAATGAAAAGCAAATTTATTTTCATTTTTGAAAAACCATTTAACTTGACAAATTAAAGCTTTGCAAGGGAAGAAGCACTTCTTACACATAATTGGCACTCTAAGGTTTTAATTCAAAAAAAAGCATCACAATAGTGAGCCAATTTGTCTTCTATTGCCAAGAGTCTCTTTCTAGTGTGTACACAGCAAATTCTGTACATAAATGTGATGATTTAAGATCACATTCCTGAAGTTCACAGGAATCAGTGGGATTGTTTTCACTAAATGACTTTCATTTAGGCCTTTTGGTTCAACTCTCTATAGTCATACAGGATGAAAACTTTCATGGACATTGAGCAGTAGTCATTAGGAAGCTATGGTGTGCTCGTAGGAATAAGTTCACATAAATGGTGAGAGAAAGCACATTGTTAATTTGCATTTTACTTTAAAACTCAAAGTGTATTCCAGAAACCCATGACCCTATTATCAAAGGCTAGAAGAAGATAATGAGATTCTAAATAAGGCTCTGAATAAATGAAGGTTTTCTCTCAATTATGAATGGATACATGCTTACTATTATAGAGGTGTTCTCATGTCACTTTCCTGAGGTCTTTGTCAAAACTTTCACTCTGTCATATGAAGGTCAAGGGGACATTTTTATTTTCACAGTTACAAGATCACTGTGGAAAAGGTTCCTAATAAAAAATAAATGCAATCCCTAAGCAAAGAGATTCCAACAACTAGAGGAGACAACTTTGGAACATTTGACATTTTCACCCTCTTGGAAAATAGAACCATTACTTCATCCTTACTTTCCAGTCAGTTCCTCAATAAATGGATTAAGTTAAGACAGATATCCCAGGATCCAAGAAACTAATAGGCAAAAGAAAGAAAATAAAGCTGAATCTCTTAAAAAAAATTGCCAGCTTTTGCATTTAATCACAGACACAAAATTAATCTTTTTTTCTGAAAAATTCTTTACCCTGTTCTTCCTTTTTTCTTTTATTCCCTAGATTTCACAACTTGATTTTTAGTGCAAAAAATAGCTATTTCAGTAAACCACAGAGGAAAACAACATTTCAGTGGTAGCAAACTTCCTGATATGAAACTTAGAAGATATTCCAAAGGTTTTCTCCAAATCTGAGAAATAATTATAAAGAAAAGCAATATGTTATTGTCAATTTAATCACAGTAATTAATACTGTAAGATACATTGTTTACAGGAAAAAATTTAGAAGTGATTCAGTGTATTAGTTTAACTATTCTGGACAGTAGGCAATATCTGATGCTTCACAAAATGCAATTACCTAATCAATAATACTTCTGTCCACATATGCAGTAAATAAAAAAATTTGGATATTAAGCAGGGATATCATTCTGTCCCTACAGTAAATAGTATGTTTCCCTAAACCACAAGACCTTTTTCTCCTTTTGTCATGGCATAAATAATATTGTTGGCATTGCTTCATTATTTCTTGAATCTACATTGGGTTTTCCCTAGGGCATGGCAGCTGAGACATGCTTGATTCTCCTTACGTGTCCTGTTACTTGTCAACAAGCTAATGCAATTAAGGCTTTTCCTTCCTGGTGGTCTGTGTGTGTGCCCTGAGTGATTGGTTTTATTTAAAGATGGACCAGATTCAACATTCTTCCTGGTGAAGAGTTCTGCAAACCACAGGTGCAACTCAAATCAGAGCCCAGTCACAATTATTTTGGCATACTTAGTATTTCTTTGAACAAGCTCTACAGTGGTATACTTGTGTTATTTTGCAAATAGTTGCAAATGGAAATTGGCTGTTGAATTAAAACAGAAATTCATAAGCTTCTTATGAAGTATCTCTGCTATGAATAAGGGTTGTGCTGAAAAATCCAGCTATTCATATTATACACAGTAGATATCTTTCCACCTGAATGCTTTTCTCTTTTTTTGATCATATAAGACAAACAAGAAAGCTTCTTCTGAATTAGAAACAAGGCTAACCCCTTCAAATCCACCAATTTGAAGAGACAAAGAACAAGTCATTCATTTTCTATCCAATTTTATTTAAAACTGTAACATTTATATCTCTGATGAAATATGCAGTTTTGTTTCATTGGCAGTTACAAAGCCCTTTTGTGTTGTTATCTTATTCTTTATATTCATATATCTTTCTTTTTGAAAGCTAACAAATGACAGATTTTTAAGCTGTCTCAAATCTTTTAGAACTCCTACACTTTCAAGAACTTTAGTCACTTAAAGCTGTAAAAATCAGGAACTGTGATAGATATTTTAAGTGTACTTTTGCAACTTGAATTTCTGATTTTCAATAAAAATCCCATTCTAGCATCAAAATAAGTTTGGCTGAATATAGCTTATTGTAGTCAGAAATCTATTTCAGTAGTTTCTCTGGGTTTACGTGAGACTGCTTAACCACATTTTTAATTTCAAAACATGAAAACAAAATCAAAACCAAAACCAGACTTCAGTTATTCACACTAATGCTTGAAATTCAAGACCAGATTTTTATGTAGTCGTTATTAGACATGTATTTCATTTCTTTGTGCTAGAGCTGGAGAACACCACTTGTGAGCCCTTTTTTGTGACATTTGAATCCTATCTGCAATACACTCAATAGAAATTTTCCTTTTTAGTCGGATAGGATCAAAATTATGCTGTAAGGGAACAAATAACACAGTGTATTAGTTCTCAACAGTATGTGGTCACCATTAATCACTCAAAGACACCCCCCCAGGTTATGTGATATCTGAGGAAAATGTTTATAAATCCCCAGAGTGTCATATTTTTACCATGGCTATTCATGCAAGAATTCATATTCTGTCAGATGTGTACTCACCCTCACAGTATTTTTGCCACTTGTAGTAATTTCTGGCTGTTGTACCTGATGCCACCAACTGATACAAGACCTTGATTTTCCTAGAGACGTTCCAAACAGTGAGAGGCAATCGCCAACTCACCAAAAAGTGTTTGGGCAGAAGAGAAGATGAAGACAGAGAGAGGTGTAGCGATTTGCCTGTGGTCACAGGATGTGTGACTTGAGTATGTGAGGTGTAGAGCTAGGAAGGGAACGATGATGCCCATTTTGGAGGACAGGGCAAAAGTACCTCTCAAAAGTTGGTTGGGTTAAGTGTACAGTTTTGAGGTCACTACCAATAAAGGCATCGGCTCCAGATAATGAACATGGATGGAAGGAAAGAAGATATAGATGAAAAAGACAAGTGTCCAGTGCAAAAAGCTGACCACATCACATACAGCAAGTAGTAAAGTTCAGGCAAAACTGAGCTAGACATACATAACAGCTCCCAATTAATCTGATAATCTCACAACCAATAAAACAACAGAACCAATCTCATCTCACCATAAGACAAAACCGCATCTGTGAAGTAAATTATCATTATTTTCCAGTGGGACACTTATATAATATTCAGTAATATTAATTTCTGACAAATTAGATTTTTTTAAATAATTCTACATGTGTAAGAAAAACTTTACATATTTCTCTGAACTGAATTATTCACTGACTGTAGAACTTCTGTTTTTTCATTTGGAAAATATCTTCTTTAAATATTTAGAAAAAATATCTATAAACAGCATGCAGTTTTAATTACAATTTATACGCTTGCATTTTAATTGCCTTTTAAAGTAATTTAGCTTGTTCTTAAAGTTAATTAAACTCATTGGGGGGAAAATGTTCCTTAATTCAGTTGTGAAAATGGAGCAGATGTGGAGATGTATTTGTGATTGTGTCTATCAGTCTGAACTTACAAGAATCCTTTTTATCTTAAACTCTTTAATAGACCTTTAAAATAAAGTGTTTCCCATATGAGCAAGGTGCCTTGTGCATTTCCTGTGTGCTTTCAACATTAAAAATGTACGTGTACAGCACGTTCTTTTTTAATTAGTTTGACCCTTCTAAAATACATTGAAGCTGGATATAGACAAGGATGTGCCGATGTCTGTATTGTTAGAACTTCAGGTTTTGGGGACTTTTCACTCTGATCTTACAAGTATTTGACTAATTCAAATTCAAAAGCAGGGCTTGATTTGAACAATTCTGACTTGTGCAATGAGCTTCTGGGAGGCCTGTGAGCATTTTGGCAGTGAGTACAAGGAAAGCACGTTCTTTGGAGAGAAAAACATTAGAAATACATATCAGTTGAATTAGAGGTCACTGCAGCACCTGCAATTCAATCCTTGATGTAGCTTTGAAGTGGCCAACATGGTGCTCGCAGCAGTTCTGCTGTTGCGGAACTCATTGCAGGCTGGCTGCAATGCCCACAAAGTTCAGAGCTCTGAGCAGTTAGCCCATGCTGAACTTGATATTGAACTATATGTTTACAGCTGGTTCAGGCAACTTTGCATATTAATTACAGCTGTCAACCCTGAAAATGAAATTATTTGTTTAGAAAATGATATGGGAAAAAATAAGTTCCCAATCTCAATTTGTCAAGGGAAGTTCCTTCCAGCCAAATCGCCCTACCAGATGACAAGCTTAAGTTACTACCTTGCTGTGGTAGTAGGCTGTGCATAGTGGTAGCTACCAACAAAGAAACTCATAACCCATTTTCCCTTAAGTGACCTGTTCATATTCCTTTCCTGAAAAAATGTATCTCCTAATCAATCTAAACTAAAACTAACTCTCCAGCCTGTCATGAAAATGGTCCAGTCAAGATTTCTTGTTACAGTGATGGTATCTGATACTTCTTAAACAACTAGTGCATTGCAAACAATTGATCTTTTGATAGATACAGAACATTAAAACCATAAAGTGAATCCAAGCCTTCAAAAAGCCCATTAAAATGATCAGAAGTGACTACCCCACAGTGCTCTTTAGAGCAGATCTTGAATGGTGTTTAACCAACATAAGCAAACAAAGAGGGATTTATCAGGAGGGTTGAGGGAGAACAATAGCCAGTGTTTCAGTCGCTTCAGAATGGACTGCTAGATACCTAGAAACTTAAAAAGAAAAAGGGAAAAAAAAAAAAAAAAAAAAAAACCTTTCATGCTCACTGTATCCAGCATTTGTGGGTCAGTGATTCTGAGGTCACTGACATAGCCTTACAAGTTTTAAAAAGAAAGCCTCAGTTAGCCTATGGTTCTGTTATTGCAGCAGAAACAAGCTCGCTGCTGGTTTGTTAACTTGTTTTGATTCTGCTCTACTCTTGTTTCATTGACGTACACAAGGCTGACATCCAGAGACACTCTTCTTGGGCAGTCATGTGTATCAGGCCCGGTACGCTCACTGTCAGCTTGATAGGACTACTAAATGACTGTGCGCTGATCCAGAAGCAACTATTCCTCATACTGTGCAACTTGTTGGAGCTTTTATGCATACTATATAGTGTGTGACAGCTACTTTTGTGCATGTGTAGCTACTCATTATATACACATTTAAATTCCTTTGCAGTAGTGCCTGCATATATTTTACTTACAGATAAACTATTTTTTTTTTCCCCCTTTTGTCATGAGTCTTTATTTTTCATGCTCTTTGGATTTGAAAGGATTTTTTTTACAAGTTCTTTCTTTACTGACCATCCGTGTTTGCAAGAACTATTTCATTAACTGTTGCACCATATAAACCTCATGGAATTAATCAATTCTTTCACACCCAAAAGCAAATTGAAGTCACCTCAGCAGCTTCCATAAAACATGGCTGAGTTTACATTTTTTAGGTTACTGAGCACAGAGATGTGTGCATGCCCTGTTGGAGGAGCTGTACATTTCCACAGGCAACACTCTTTTTTACTTCGTCTTTGTCTCATTAGTCTTTCTTTTCCAGTGCTGCAGCCCTGATCCCACAGAAATTCATAGTGAGAACCATGACAGTATGTAGCTCTCTCTGAGGCAGCTAAGCACAATGGGGAGATTCATATGGGATCCACCTAACCAACTTCTCGGACCACATATTTCCTTGCCTGACAAAGTGCTGCCAGGTGTCGTGGATAACATCAGTCACATTATGCACATAAGTAAGAAATTATAATTCCAAATTTGTATCTGTTGTAAAGATTTCTCTATTATGAATTATTAATATTTCCCACTGCCTTAGCACACTTGGCTTCATGGTGGCTCCTAGCATGTAAACTTAAGGCTGTGTGTAGGACTTTGAAAGCCTATAGCCTAATGTCAGAACATGAATTTGCTTTGCATTTTGTCCACTTTGCAACCATTGTCTCTATGAATTACTGATAAAACCTTCCCATATATCTTCATCACAACCATAGGTGTTATTTAGTCGTCAACCATATCCTTCTAAAAGTTAGGCACCACATTTAATAATCTATGATCATTCCACAGTCAATAGGCACTTTAAAAAACTATTAATCTAATCTAAGCAACTTTTGGGGGACAGGAAATATTTTTTTTCTACCTCTAGATGGATTTTCTACAGGTGCATTTACATTTTATACAAAACCTAACTCAGAGTTCTAGTTTAAATACCTCCTGTTCACATTTTAAACCAGTTTGCAAGCCTTCCATATCCATTCCAGATTTGGAGGTCCACCAGCCCATCTAAGATTACCACAAAAAAGCAGTCATTTCCTCAGGTCTTTAAACAGTGTTAATTGTCTGGAATATATTAATCCAAGGTGCCTTCATTTTGTCATCATTACAGACTTCTTTTGAATCTTCTGAGATTCCATGCTGCTGGCATCCACATTTACCCTTGGAAAGAAAGACTGTCTTAACCTTGCTAATATCCAAGTCCCAGAGCACAAGCTGTCATGACTATGCAAGCAGTGAAATAACTACAGGGTCTCTGTAGAGTTTTAGATTGTTCCCTGTTTGCACATAGGTTAACTGTGATATGAAAGAAGAGAAGAAAAAATTATGCTGTACTGATTCCTAAAAAAGAGCTGGTAAGAGTCAGCAAGTAATGTCACTCATTATTAAAAAGCAAGTAATATAATTTCCTTCTGTCATCCTTTAGTGACTTCAGTGACGTTTTCATTTTCCCTTCTTTTCTACTGCTGGTCACACAAGTTATGAGCCAAGTCAGCAGTTCATGAAGTACAATGGCTAGACCATTCCAAAGGGCAACCTTAAAGGGAAGGATTAAACTCATCTAACTTCAGGCACTCACATCTCTCTGAGCTATAGATTTATTATGCTCATTGCTAACAAGTGAGGAGGAACTGCTGTTTTTAGGAAGCAGTTTATTTTCATCCTAATACATGTTCTGTCATAAGTCATATAAACATGCTCCAAATGTGTAGTTTCATGTGTGAATAGTAAATGAATTCTGGACATCTAGTTCAGCTGTGGGTATGAGACATCTAAATTAGGGGAGATTAATTTAGCTTAAATAACTTAGAAACAAAACAGAAGCAGCACAAATCAAGTATTGTAAATCATTCAGAGAATAAACACAAGGGTTTGCTACATATCATCTCTGTTTGAATGGAGATAACCTAATGTCATTTGAACAGAAAATACCTGAACTTGCATTTTCAACAAGCTCATAGTGCATAATGTATCCTGAGTCACATAGGGAATGTCAATATGTTTTCTCTCTCCATTAACTTTAGAAGGCAATTAGAGGACTAGTTTACACTAGACAGATCACTTTTTGAAAGCTAGAAGTAAAAGAGATTAATTCTACCCTATATGTTTGCTCTGTGGATTTATTTTTTCCAAAAATCAGGTTTGTGCTGTCACCCAGTGTGCGGTCTGGCTAGCTCTATACCACTGACTGACACTTTTAAGAGTGCGTGGACAACACAGTGTTCAAAAAGCCCAGGTTTCCTGCAGATGCGACTGTACCATTAGAATAGCCCCGTTTCTGCATATTGTCTTTGTCCTGACAGCTCAGCACAGAACTGGGGATCAGAGCCGCTTCTGTTATCTTCAGAGAGAGCAATCAGGAGACATCAGCACAGGGAGTTCTGCTCAACAATATAATCTCTCATCTCTAGCTTTCCTTACATTGAGATGTGGATACTGCATTTTCACTTTTGCAGCCAAAGTTCTTTAATGGTTCCATGGTAGGAAGAAAGGATTTTTTCTTTTGGAGGGGTTTCAAACAGCAAATGTAAATAGCCTTGCACAAAAGATAACTTCTGCCATTAGTTTGTTCTGCATTATCTATCTTCATTGCCACCACTCTCCTGATGTCTGACAGAACACTGTCCACAAGCATATATTAATCATGCTTATTGGCTGCCTAAGGCACCCCAGAAATTATTAGGAGTAACATGTGATCCAGCATTTTGCAAGTATCCATCGTAGATCATAGACCATCGACAGCAAGCATGGCTGCTCGCGATGTAACATTGGCCTATCATTAAGCAGTCTTGAACATCTTTCATATATAATTCCTGAAACTACCATTAATGTTGTCTTTTCTGTATGGCCAATAAGCAATCTCGGTTAGTAACAATTTTCCAGTAGAACAGTAATGGAAGAGTCATATCCCATATTCCAAATATATTGCTGTTTATCAGTTTCAGAGAGAGGAAAGCCACTCACTTATATTTTAGCCATAGTGGATGTCAGTATTTGTCAGAAGATGTTGCAAAGCCCATATAGATGATTTCTGTGTAGAATACTGCTAGGATATTTTGTGTTATGCTGGAGATTGGCTTTAGTGTATCAGTTACAATCCCAAATGAACCCAATTAGCAGGAAAAATTATCTTGATTCAGTAGCAGAGACTGTGTATGGGCAAGAGAATAAAAAGTTTGGTTTAGTAACAAAGAATGAAATAAACCCACTTCCACCTAATACAAACTTAGTTTTATTTTTGAACAGCCTGTTCATTTTAAGAAGCTGGTTCCAATGTTCCCAAGCTGAATCAGACCACTTGTGATTTCTACTGAATCCAGACAAAAGCAATTTTTTACAGTTTATCATCATGATATTGATTTCTTCATATTTTTTATGATACAAGATTGATGTGGATGTTGGAAACTGCTAGAGGGAGTTCAAGATTATGTTATGTTCCAAAGAGTGGTTTATAATATATAGTGAAAACTAACATTTTATACTGTAGTGAATTTAAAAACTTAACTTGTCTTATAAAGACAGAATTGATCCATATATACATGCATTCAGTCAGAAACAGATCCTTGGATTAATTTAAAGAATGATAGAATAAGTAATGTGGCACAGACATCAGGAAAAAATACTCCAAAAACTGAATGAAATAAATTAGAAAAAAAATTAGCATTCAAATGATGAGCAGATGAGGATATTACAGTAGTTCATATACTCTCTAGAACTGAATGCAGATGAATATCAAACAATTCTATAGAAAACTTAACTCTGATAGACATGGTTTTCCACTTTTTAGCTATATAATATTGCTTAAAATACTTAAATATTGTTTTCAACCATTATTCATTTCTTTCAACTTTATCTGCAATAATTGCAGCTATAAATGTCACCACACCACTTTAACAAAATCTTTCAGGGACTGTTGCACACACACTTCTAATACTGTCTTTTTAATTATCATATTACGTAGGCATAGAATAAATTCATATATCATTAAGATGCAGCTACTTTCTTTAATATTTCTACTGTATTAAAATAAGACTATCCTGTATCATCTTCAACTTCCTAAAATTTATCAAAGTTGTTCCAAAATTGTTCTAAACAGCAACCATCCAAAAGAAAGCAAATAACTGAAAAAGAGGGCAAAGTTAATATTGTAACCAGCGTAGGTAATAAACTCTTCACAAGTCTAGATTTTTTGTGAGGTAGCACCTAGTACAATACTTAGGTGGATGAAAATGTTTCTTTCCATGTAAATACAAGTCAAATAAAATTCTCTATCTGGTGCAGTTGAAAACCAAAATTTCTGACAATATTTAGAAATTATCCCACCAAGTTGCTCCCTAGCCCCGCAGTTAAGAAGAAGGCTTCCATCAGTGAAATGTCTTTCCCAAAGCCCTTGGTGTTTGCTTTGTGTGTAATAGTGGAGGTGATCCTTTTTTCTTATAGGCATTCTTATCCTTAAAGTACATATTGCAAATACTTAGCTCCATATTCATCCTCTGTATTTTTCAGCACTTAGCTAAGCCCCAAGGGTGCAATCCAATTGCTCATGGTTGATGGAGAAAGATAACCACTTCAGGAGGGATGCTCATGGTTCAGTGAGCTGCCCACAGGAACAACCTTAACTGACTACACTCCTAAATTGGGCATTTCAGTTATACTTAAAATCAGATGAGAAGCAGCCAGACCTTAGTGTGCTAAATACAATAACGAAGTAATATTCTCAGGAGGTTAGGGTACGAAGCTCAAGATAACCATCTTCCATTCCCAGTTCTTCTGCTGGCCAACCTTATCTCCTCCTGATTTGGAAAATGAAGACCCCTATCCTAAAACTCTTTGAAATTTATCTACATTAAAAAAAAAAATAATAATTAAAACTATACATAAGAAATAAGCATTATTAGCATATATGTTATTTTTATTTTAAAAAGTGATGGAATCTTAAATAGGAATTTTCTTGTTTTTAAACAGAAATGCATGCTACATTAAAGGCATAAAAATCTTCTTTCAGAAAGTTTACAAGGATTACATCAATGCAATAAATGATGAACACAAAACGTTGTGCAAAAGGTCCCAGCCATCGTCTGGCTCCAAGATCAAATCTCTCCTGCTAGAAAAATAATGAATCAGAATGGTTTCTTGTCCACACACCCTCTCAGAAGACTGAGTACATGTGGTGCCTTTAAGCTGTACAATACTGATGGAGTGACAGATCTTGAAAGCCCATCTGCCCTCGTATTTCAGCTGCTGACACTTTTGTTTTGTGGGAGTCTATTCATAAATTTTTATTTGCTGACGCTTTTCATCATAAATGTTTAAAAGTAGAAGTGCATAATCATTTTCCGTTAAAAAAGCCTGATCAAAATCTAACTGAAGTCAATGGGAGCTTTTCTTCCTTTGACATCAATAGGCTTTGGATCAGATCCATACAATGCAATTTAGTACAGCATTTAAACATGTGCTAAAGTTCCATGGACTACAGAGAGGCTTTAGACATGTTCTCAACAAATGCCCTCAATATCAAGCTGTCGTGGGAAGAGAGCATTTGTTTAGTGCTTTTGAGGTGGGGGGAGGAAGGTAAGAAGTAGAGGGGCATTGAAGTTGATTCAGGATCATAAAAATTTAAATGAAAAACTAGTGAATTTCTTACAATGCCCACTAAAACTGAGATGGTCCCAGACATAAGTGGGCCAGTAGGAAAGTTTCTAACCTGCAGAAACCTCTTATTTTTGCATAAGATTTGCTTCTCTTAAGAAAATACACACTGGAGTGTCCTGGAACAGTTTTGTTCTGTGCCCATATAACGTGCCTATGGATGTTATGGTGCATAATACAAACTGTGAGCCTCAGTAAATCTTTGCGACTGGGCCTTAGAGAGTAAGTGTGCACTAGAATACTAGGAGGTGGATGTTCTTATGTACAATAAAACCTTTCATATCTGAGCAGTCATGTAAGACTTTGAAAATAAATAACATTCCTGAAAGTGCATTAAAAGTCATTGTTGTGGTTTAACCCCAGCCAGCAACTAAGCACCACGCAGCCGCTCACTCACTTCCCCCTCCACCCAGTGGGATAGGGGACAAAATACGGAAAAGAAGTAAAACTCATGGGTTGAGATAAAAACAGTTTAATAGAACAGAAAAGAAGAAACTAATAATGATATGACAACACTAATAAAATTACAACAGTAATAATAAAAGGATTGGAATATACAAGTGATGCACAATGCAATTGCTCACCACCCGCAGATAGATGCCCAGTTAGTCCCCGAGCAGCAATCCCCCCCACCCCCACTTCCCCCCGTTTATATACTAGACGTGATGTCACATGGTATGGAATACCCCGTTGGCCAGTTTGGGTCAGCTGCCCTGGCTGTGGCCCCTCCAAACTTCTTGTGCCCCTCCAGTCTTCTTGCTGGTTGGGCTTCAGAAGCTGAAAAGCCTTGACTTTAGTCTAAACATTACTTAACAACAACTGAAAACATCAGTGTGTTATCAACATCCTTCTCATACCGAACTCAAAAACATAGCACCTTACCAGCTACTAGGAAGACAATTAACTCTATCCCAGCTGAAACCAGGACAATCATCTAATGCTGTTAGATGGTGAAGGTGCCATCCTTAAAATCTCTTTTTGTGATCTGAGCTGTCACCATTTGTTTGCAGCCAGCACTTACATGGTCATGTAAGTAACCCTTTGGAGCAAAAGCAGGAAATGTGCATGAATAATGATTACACAGTAGGTGTCAGGGCCAAATCTGTAGGTCCCCAAGAATCACAGTTGCAATGACAAACAGAGTGGGTACTGGATACAGTCAGTCCCTGGAGGGAGTTTGATATCTAGTCTGACTACCCAGCACATGAGAAGTAGGTGTTCAGAAGGGTGTCCCGATAGGAAACACTGATGTTAAACTGTGTGTTTCCACTACATCACTTATCTTCAGGCTGCTGAAGAGAATTTTTAACCTCCCTTGGAGCACCTGCATACTGCAGGTCCACCTCCTCATCTTTATATGCTATTCCACTCGTCATTTCACTTACTCACTTCAACAGTTTAAGTTCTTTGGGCTTTGGACCTTGCTCTTTCACTGCTTGGGTTTACAGTGTTGAGTGATTTCATTTATACAAAAGGGTATGTGCAAAGGGAAATTGCTGCTGTTTAGGGATCATAGACTTGACTGCACAAGGCAGGTATATAGAAAAGTAAAATGTTGAAATACACACCAAAGAGTGATTGTTTTGAAGTATCTAATATACTGGTGTTTATGAACGGTAAAACTCAGGAAAATTAGTTCTATCTCCTTCCCTTAGTATTTTAATTAAAGAAATCTCAACCTGTCCTTGGAAATCCCAAGCAGGAGAAAAATCAGCTTTTTCTACAGGCAACTTTAAAGTAGACCAAGAAAAAAAGCACTAACCTTTTATGAACTCTTAAAAAAAGGAAGATTAAAAAATGTGTGATCAATAGGAAAGTGGATCTTCTGTGAGTCTCACGTCTCTTCTGCCTTTAAGACAAAGGCACGTTAATGACCACACAAGCACGGACAAAAACACTAAGGGCTATATTTACCTTCCACTTACAATATGAAAAATTAATGTAAAGCATTGGACTCCAAGGTAGTTCCTTCTATGCAAAATCTGAAAATGGTACTTAAACTAATACTTCTGTCACAAGTACAGCCCCACCTTTTGGGGTTTTTTTGGGGGTTGCTTTTTTTTCCCCAAAATCATCAGGTCTTAAATCCAATGCAAGGAAACAATCCAGTCACACTAAGAAAAGACTGTTCTCAGGAAAGATTGGAAGTTGGAAACGTAATTCCTAGTAAAGGGGAAAAAAAAGTCTTTTCACAGTTTATCAGTTCCAAGAAAAAGTATCAGATGTTGGCAACTCTTCCTGTTCTGCTAAAATATTTAAAAGAGAGTGTTCTGGAGAGATGTCCCTATTTGATAACTTTTTAGGGATTGTTTATGAAGGTGCTTATAGCCCAAAGATCTTTTTTGCCCCTATCTATAGATCTAATGAATCACTGTGAATGTCACCTTTGCCTTCAAGTGTCCTCGGTCTCTAATGGTCCACATACAGAGTGGGACCCTTGGGATTTTTCACCAGCGTTATCACAGGGTTTGGAAATGTTGCGATTTCTCTCAGGCCTTTCCAAACAGAATGTGTATCATCTAGGCAACCTGAACAAAAAGAGGGAATATTTCTTTCAGACCTTGATGGAGGCAGTTGATGGGAAGGAAAAATGCAAGGGTAAACAATTTATACAGAGGACCATACAGCATCCTGGCATAGTTTTATTCTTAAAAAATAATAAATATTCGTTAACCATTAGTGAAATGTCTCCACAATCTAGTGGGCTTTTTTTTTTTCTTGCAAAGCTACAGTAAAAGGACTCACAATGTAATTTAGCTTATTAATATTCTTTATTTGTATTACAGTAGTAATCAAAGCCCAGTAATCACCCCCACCCTCACTGTGCTCTGACAAATGACCTCTAATGAGCTGTCACTGCAAAATGTATCTGTAACTGAGAGCAGCAGATGACCTAGTACAAACTTCAGAATAAGTACATTTGGGAGCTGCTGCAAACTCATCCTTTCTTTGGTAGCAGAGCACATCACTGATGTGAGAATGGAAGACAACAATTTCCTGCTATTGAAACTATTTGAGGTCCCCTGTCACTTCGTTTTTTCTTTTTACTCTGCACTGGGATGAGAATAACATTTTCACAGGATACTTACCCAAATACAAGTGTGCCTGTCCTGAAAGCAGAGGAGGTCAGATTCACAGATACTCACTTTGCCTGAAGAGTTTTTCACCTCAAGTTACTGCAAATTAGGACAAGCAGTGCCTTAACCTGTGTTCCCTGGAGCTTAGACCACTGCCTGAAACTTTTAATTATTGTGCTTTTCTTTCCTTCACTTATGCTCTCTCTTTTCTCATTTCTTCTCCCCCATATCCTCCTTAACGACAAATTATATGGAGATTAATTGATTTCTGTGCATTCTCTAATTGTTGTTGCTGAGAAACTGAGCAGAGGTCTGGAGAAGTACATGGGCTGGTGGCTGAGGCAGGAAACCAAGTTTCAAGGGACTCGATTCAGTTCCTGGCTAAACTGGAAATCTCCTAAGTGTCACTGCTCATTAATTGTTCTCTGTCTTTTTCCTCTCTCTGAAAAATGAAAACAAGGGTACCCTTTTCCTCCCAAAAGTTTCTTTATTGACGTATGATGAGATTTGTTAGGTTTTCAGTTGTGGACATTGTTTATTATCTTGCTTGGAATTAGATAAGGAAGCTAAAGTCCCCAGTGAAGGAAACAAAGTGATTGCAGAAGATAATAACCTTTATCATGTGAGTGTGCTTATTTAATCTGAGGAGGCTTTGGGAACCTACTATAATAAAATTTGGATGAGATTATACCTGGTGCTCAGCATTGGATAATTCTTATCTTGCTGATGTGTAAGGTAAAACTGGATTAAGGCTAAGGCCAAGTACGTAGGAAAGTTCCACACAAGTGGAACATAGAAAAAATGGTTCCAGGAAACAAACAAACAAACAAAAAGGGGGTTCAGCTCCCCAGATATGGAGGTTTGATGACATTTAAAATGCCCTAAGTTGGTCCAATTTAGTCTCTGCCATCTCCTAAGTACCCTGTGCAGTTCAGCTCACCTAAAACTAAACACACAACGGAGGTCAGCTGAATATTTATCTTTCTAGGCTGTCATATTGGCTTGATCTGCTCCAACACGATGCAAGCACACACACTTTGACAACATTTAAGGAGCAACACATAGACACTTACATTTACATTTCTTAGCCTGGAGGTGAATCTCCCCCCAAATATTTGAATGGCTCTAATTTTAAGTATGTAGGGCTTAAAAGTGGTGCCTGTAAAAGAGAGGAGCTTGCCAGCAGGTTTGGTTCTGCTCCAACATTTCCTGTCCCTTGCAGTGACCCAAACCGAACCCTGAGTTTATAATGGCATCTGAAGCCAGGTGAGTTTCCAATAGCTCTAGGCTTTCAAATATCATGCTGCTCCACTAATTGCTTAAGCAGCTGTACTTTTCTATCCTTTTTGAAAAGGTAATCTATTTGAACTTGGTTTTTTTATACAAAGAAACTAAGAAAACAGCAACAAACTTTATTTTCATAGAGTAGACAGGTGCATGAACAATAGGCAATAGCAAATAAATAAACAAAACTCCCTTCTACCATATTGAAATGATAAAGAGCAGCAGCAGCAGAAACAAAAAAAACCACTGATCCTGGCATAGGGAGCAAGGTTATTATATCCTACCAAATTATTCATTGTTACTCTTGTTATGTCAGAGATTACATGAAGGTTAAGTAAGAATAATATAAGAAATAAAAAATAGGATAGAACTCATACAGAAAATTTTGTGGAGGAAAGTGACTAAACTTTGCTTTAATAAGTAGTATTTACTGTCTGTGGCATGAGTCCTCAAACTTCAGAGCATAAGATGGACCTTGAGTAAAAAGGCCATGGAAGGTAGGAGTGAACTCAGAGAGAAGGTCTGACACCTGGGCTCCTGCACCACCTCACAGCTGACATTGTTCAACATCACGTTCAAGATTTGCTGTGAAGTCCGTTGCTATGAACACTAATTAAACACAGTTTACAGCTAA
>VYZV01026684.1:4814-29440 GCA_013401275.1 Pandion haliaetus | reverse complement strand
ACTGTCTCCCGTGGGAGGGACCCCACGGTGGAGCAGGGGATGAGTGAGGAATCTTCCCCCTGAGGAAAGGAGCGGCAGAGACGATGTGTGGCGAGCTGACCCCAACCCCCATCCCCTGTTCCCCTGCGCCGCCAGGGGGAGGAGGTAGAAAGCACCGGGAATGGAGCTGAGCCGGGAAGGCGGGAGGGCTGGGGGGAGGTGTTCTGAGGTTTGGTTTCCCTTCCTAATATCCTTGTTTTTATTTGATTGGTAGTAAATGAAATTCATTTTGTTTCTTCCCCCAGTTGAGCCTGTCTTTTGCCCGTGACCATAAGTGGGGAGTGATCCCTCCCAGTCCTTGTCTCGACCCACGAGCCTGCCTTTGGATTTTCTCCTCATCCCAACGTGGCCAGGGAAGGGGGTGGGGGGTGAGTGAGCAGCTGTGTCGTGCTTTGTTACCGGCTGGGCTGAAACCGAAACCACAACAGCATGGAAAAACTTAGTTGCTCTTCAGCCATCCTACAAGAGCATTCCACTGCAATGCACTACGGATCACTCCTACCGTCTGCATATCAGCATGTGTACTAACAACTACTCATGTTCCCAGATGAATATTGTCTTTTATGCCACAGGAACAGGTTAGTAGTCTAGCTCAATACACAAGCTCAATTAGCTGTCGTATTACACAAGCAGACTACAGTTCTACCGTCCTATTGCAGTCACTTACCAGCAATGTCAAAATAAAACCATGCTCTAAGCTTTAGCAACGTTATTCCCTCTGACACTTTTCCTTTACTGAATCAATCCTAATCCATAGCTGAATAACCTTTAGCTGGTACCTTCAATTTATGAGGCTGCTTTAGGAAAGGAAAAGCACTCCTGAAGTATAGAAAGCTAGTCTGAGTTCTAGACTTTTCCACTCAAACGTATTATTGAATGATAGTTTAAATAGGATGTTTTTCTACAGGATAAAGCCTGCTAGTCCTCAGAACCTGATCACAACTTCCAAAGATTTCTCCACAATCACAAAATCCATGGGTTGGTTTGGAGTTTTTTTTGCCCTCTTTTCCAATTAAAACACCTGTTGGCACCATAATTCAAAGGGGGCCCATATTTTTAATGCTGTTTGCTAAGAACATCCCTCCCCTCCACCGCCATTTCAGTCACACAACCATGAGAAACACTCGCAAAATGTGTATTCAGGTTTTGCTGGCAGAGTGTGAGATTCTCCCTACGAAAGAGGTCATTACCACACCTCTGCAATGGCAAGAAGGAGAGGAAACACACTTGTTTTCCTCTAAAACAAAACAGCTGTGCTCTCCTCATCCCATAGCACCTGAGAGGCCTGAAATCTTGAATTTTATCACTCCCAACAGTAAGACAGAACACAGTCATCTAGCAAAAAGGGAGTTTAGACAAAATGAACATTTAAGAATATTCTAGCCTAGTCCAAAAGTCATAGAATCCACTTGTTTTCCAACTCTAGACAATTGTAACTAAGCCTATGTAAGGGCCTTATCACATCAGCTTGAAGAGAGGCAGGGCTCATGGAAGTTCATGTCCAGGTCCAAATTCTTCAACAAAAACCTCTCAACTGCCTCCCTTATTTCCATTTAGAAGTACCCTTACATAAAGGAAACAATGTTTTGTTTCTCCGTTATAAGGGATGAGTTTTACACAGTCTGGCCATTTGGCTAAATTATCTGCTTACAGATAACAGCTGAATTGTTTAAGACTGTATTCTTCTTATTGATGGCTATTGGAAGAAATTCAGAGCTAGTTTATCACTGCACTATTGGGCTATACGAAGTGACAGATAATGGACTGCAAATAGATATATAGCTATTTCAGTGAAAATAGCTGAAGGACTGCTGTTAGCTCCTGATGCAAACACAGCAAAGAAGTGAAATTCCATTGAGAGGCTTTCCTTTTTTCTTTCTCACCCCATTTTTCCACACTTCCAAAAGAGGAAAGTGTTGTGCTTGCTAATGAAGAAATACTAAGCTGAGGGGTGGGGGGAGGGCGATATATTTTGTGTAATCTGTAATTTTTATTTTTTTATTAGGCCTCCATCCTAATCTCAGAGGAACTCAAATATTAAGAAGTAGGTAACTTTCATTTAAACTCTGAAGTTTAAAATTTGCTTTCAGTAACAGAAAGAGGAAAAAGATGTTGTCTCAACTAGTTTGCACTAATTTGCAGTGTTGGACCTTGCAGAAAATGAATACTTCTCTTTGTAGCGAACAATAAGAGAGAATATTAACCAAGCAAGTGGCAGTATTTGATATGGAACATTCAAAATTAAACATGAAGGGTGACTGATTAGTTCAGGGTTAATAAAGCATTCTTCCTTAAAAGAAAAAAAAAAGAAAAAAAGAAAAAAAAGCACAGTTCAAACCGAGTCCAAAGACGGCAGGTGACAGAAAGCAGCGACCTCCTATGACTGTTCTAGGACCACATCCCGAAACCCAGAACAATTAGCACTAATTGGTCAGCAGTCTCAGCCTAAACGCCAAGAATTGAGCAAGCACTGAAAACCAAAGTCTCTGCCTCTCCCCAGGAAGGATGCTCTCTTCAGGTCAGAAATTTGAAACACGAGTGCAGAGAAGCCAGCGCTTCCCCTGTTAGCGCAACACTGGGCCTGTAGATACAGGGCTCATCACCAATTGAGGAGCATCTACAGCATCAGCAGCATTTTGATTTGTTACTTCACTTGCAGCACCTACCGTATTTACCATACACCAGAAACCACCAGTAAATATAGTTCCATTAGGACTATGAAGAATTGCTTTCTGTAGCACAACACAGGGTATCAATTACCAGGAACACCATTGACGTCTTCCACCCACATGCAATTTCCCAGCTTGGCAGGACTGCCTAAGTTACTTCTGCTTTGAAGTAAAATGCTTTGCAACAAAGGACATCAAGAGTGCCCGGCATGAAAACATCACAGGGTAGCCAGAGAACCACACAGGCCTGCAAGCACTGGGTGTGAAATTGGAAGCTTGCAGGGCAACTTTGGAACATGAAGTCTCACAGCTGTTTGTCTGGATTAAAAACAGAGGGGAAGGCAAAAGGGAGGGCAGAACTATCCCAGAGTTCCTGATGACTAGCAGTGACAGGACAGCTTCAAGCAGCACTATCTTCCCAGCTACATAGTGTGCGCAGGTTTCTTAAAAATAAGCTCAAATGGTCTGCATGAGGCAGAAGACAAGAAAGACGGTCAGTTCTCTAGATGGGAACTGGTGAAGTACTATGCTGGTTTAGGCACTTGTTTTACGGCTTCAGGACTTCATGAATTTGGGCAGGGTAATTGAGCCCTAAGGGAAAGAGGGGGAAAAAAAAAAAATTGCTCCCTGAAAAATGGCACCAATCAAAAAGCACTGTAGTAAAATATTACGGTAAGATGGTCTCATATATCAAATATTGATCTAGCTCCTGTGAACACGTGAAGTTCATGGAGGTCAATTTTCCCATTAATCCTACATTCATGCCTTAATAGAACAACCCCATATTTTATATTCGTTTTCATTCTCGCTGCAATAGCAAAATATTTGCAGCTAAAAAAATCAGACTTGCCTTTAAATGTAAGAGGATTCTAAAAGCATGTCCTGAGATAGTTCACTCATATCTCTCGCTTCCTTTCCTCCGTTCCAAAATACTGCTGCAATGTTATTTTTTAAAAAGTTCTATCCTAGAATCCATCTTCTCTCCTGTTCAGCTGCATTCTGCTTGCAAACAGGAATGATTCGTGCAGCAGTTAAAAATACTGGATTTATGAAGCTTTACACCCTCTCCCATTTTGTTTCTCTTTGTTCTCTCACCTTAGAGAAACAATTTTATTTCTAGAGAAGCCGAATACATACACAGAGCACTAGAGAGCACAGTCTTCTGTACAAAAGGGTTTACAATAAAGTACCCATTTATTATACTGTTTCAACTGGCACTGATAATTAGACAAATGGTTACATTTAGGTCAGCCTCATTACTCAAGATGTGCACAACCTTTCTCTGAAAGGGGCTAGTGGCATGTTCTTCTTCTTGAGTTTTGAAAACATCATCTGAAAATGCAGGAGTGGGGGAGGGCCAGGTTAGATGACAGAAGTTTGACACTATATTAAAGTGCCTTCTCATCACAGCCACAAAACTCAGATATGCCCCAAATGCCTGACCGTACCACATTTTTACCACTGAATGTACACTACAGCAAAAGGATTCACAAATGCACACGTGCTATGGCTGTACAGCAGACTCATGGCAGGCCCAGACTGAGACCAAAATTCAGCAGAGTAATAAGAATTTTTCACATGGGGTAAAAACGTGAAGTTCCTTTTGATAGGAAGCAGGCAACGGTCACAGCTGAAAACCGCTGCACTATAGTTTTGGCTATTTCAGTCTTCACTCATAAGCTAATAGGGCACTAGCACAGAAGAGTCATAGAACATCGCAAGTTGGAAGACTTCTGGAGGTCACACAGTCAAACCTCCTGCCGATTTCAGGAGCCAGTATCAAAGCTAGGTCTGGCTGCTAAGGACCTTATCCACTACAGTTTTTAATACCTCTAGAGATGGAAATACAGCAGCCTCTTTGGGCAGCCCACACCAGTGCTCAGCTACACTTGCTGTGCAGAACTGTTGCCCCTACACCCAATTCCCCTGCTGCAGCTTGTTCCCACTGCCTCTTTTCCTTTCACGGGGCACCTCTGAGAAGAGCCTGGCTCCATCTCCATCTTCTGTAACAACAACCCACCAGGTAGGCAGTGACAGCATTTGGAAACCCCTGGAGCCTTCTCCCCTCCAAATTAAATGAAACCAGCTCCCTCCACCTCTACTCCTATATGACGTGCTCTAGCCCCCAAGCGCCACACTCTCTCCCCAGTCTCTCAGTATCTCTCAAACTGGGGGCCTGAAACCAATCATAGTATTCTAGACATAACCTCATGAGTGCTAAGTACACAGGAATAATCACTTTTCCCTACCCAGTAGCTACAATCTTGCTCACGCAGCCTGTACCCATGCATTGAGTTACTCCTTAGGTGCAAGGATTTGCTTCAGGATCTTTTTGCTGTTTTTTTTTTAAAAACTTTATGGGATTCCTGTCAGCCAATCCCTCCCACTTGAGGCCCCCATGAATGGGAACTTATTGACTGTTCCACCACAATCTGATATCATTCACAAATGTGCTGAAGGTGCACGCTGTCCCATTGTTCGGATTCCTAATAATGCTAAACAGTACCAGTCTCAGTCCCAACCCCTGAGGAACACCAACGGTCCAGCCAGTTTTCTTCCCACCTTTTGGCTCATCTATCCTGTCCACATATCCCCAATTTGACTATCAGAGGGACTGTGTCAAATGTCTTTCTAAAGTGAAGATCAGGGAACGCTACTGCTTTCCCTCCATCCAAAGAGACAGCAGCAACTCTCTCACAGAAAGTAATCGGGTTGGACACCCTCCTTAAAATCCACGCTGGCTCTTCACAATCACCTTCTTCTTTTGTGCCTGGAAAAGGCTTAAACTAAGCCATTGCTTGGGGACTTACTAAAACATTTTCTTTAAGGACTAAGGACACATGGATTCTTGGGAAAAAAGACTTAGTGAGCTCGTAAATCTGACTATCAAGAGGTCTTCCCAATACTTTACCTACAAGTTTCTCCTTGAAATTCTGCCCCTTCTTCTCAGCTCCATCTCCAGTCACAACCAGATTCCGCATCTGTGGCAATCACTTGTCTTCATGAACCAGCTTATCCTATCCTCATGAAGAAGATGGGAGTTCTCACAATGTCATAGCTCTCTGGTTTAACAAAACATGAAAATATCCCTCCGATATCCCACTGTTTTTTTTTCTTACCAGATCCCTCCAAAATTCCAAATGGAATCAATCCAAAACATGCTAACAGTTAACAACTGACATCTTGCCTACAGACCAGAGCCCCTAGCTGTCCTTGTCTGTCACTGATAAACCACATACAAAGGTGTAATTTGATACCAGTGGAGAATTAAATTCCATTATAGGTATTATATTTCCAACTTGAATTTCATTTGTTGTCCATATTTCTAGTTTTCATGTCTTTTGACTTACCGGATAGTCATTTCCAGGCTTCACCTACCTCATTTTTTAAAAGCTATTAAAAACTTTCTCCCTTCAGCCTTCCATTGCTTCTGTAGTTACTGTGATTGTGCTATAATAAATGCCAGTACAAATCAATTTTCATCTCCCAAGACTTCCAGATGCCTTATCATTTCAACTGTTCTCCCACCAATTTTCAGCTTTCCAACTTTTAATCCCTATCCAAAAAGAAATTATGTCCATCTTATTCATTTTAAATGATCACTGAGTTAGGTGCATTCTTAGCCTATACATGTTTCTCCAAATGATAAGGTTTTCTTGTCCTTTCAGTCACTAAACACCATGTTGCACTTTAAGCTCTGTAAGTCTTCATTAGCTGTACGTTAACCATGTTCTGCTTACCATACACCCAAGTCATGTCTCATCCCACTCCTGCGCATACGCTATCTCATGAAATCACAACGGATGCCAGATCTTCTACAGTCATTTTCAACACAAACAAGGTGTGGGTATTTGAAGGTGGGGTGGTTACAATTTACAGTTCTCAGTTGTTTTCTACAGCGGTAAATCCTAAACTCCTAATATTATTATTATTAATCCTAATATTATTTATTAAATCTCCTGTTTCAAAATAGCCTCTTTTTTTTTCCCCACCAGTGCACTTTTAGCCTCCTATTTCAGTAGGTAACAGTCATTATACCCAAGGTTCCCTTTAATTCTGGCCTCCTCCCTTCTATAAGGCTTTATGGTAGATCTAGATCTATTTAGAATGTCCCTTATATGACTAGAACAAGCACTCCAGACTTAACTTTCTCATCTAAAAATATAGAAACTGTCTGCATAATTTAGCAATGTTTTTGACAACAGAGGCACTGCTGCATTTTCCAACCAACAACTAGCTTAATATACTAGCCTACTTCAGGACATGCTTTGAAAATTAACTTTTGTTCTCACTTCTACTGCCCAATAAATACGTATTACATCGCTGCTGTAATGCCTCCTCTTCATCCACACTTGATTACCTGTATTTCATACCTGAAAGTGATCAAGTGCCAATGATTTCTTTTCTAAATCAACTTCAAGTCATGTAAACATTAGAAAACTTATCTTCGTTGAATTCATTGGAATCAGGATTAACCTACCAATTTCTCAACACAGTCTTTCATGCTTTTTTGCCCCACCACCCCACGACCTTCACATTTTTTCAAAACTTCACAGGAAGAGAGCCTTTGCTGCTGCTCTCAAAATTCAACATAATGTACCTGTCCTCTGGAATGCAATAACCAGTATCACAGAAGAGTATTTTGGCTGACCCAAGCATTCACTGTGCTTTTAACTCCCTATGGTTTTATAAATTTAACAGTAGCCATAAAAAAAAAAAAAAGAAACAGCAGAAAATGAGAGAATTGCATTTTAAGTTATGTATTCATAAAAAAGGACCAGAAGATACATGTTTCTGATGCGTCATTTCTCTTCACAGCTGAGGAAGTCAGGAACTCACCTAAAATTACCATGTATCACTTCAAGAGTGAAGACGTGTTCAATCGGGTTTGAGATTTAAAGTATTTCATATGAAGGGGGTTGATTATCTATTTATTTTTGAAGAGGGTTCTTCTCAAGAACTCTTCACAACAGAAATAAGAAAATACTCTCTCAGCTACTAGCTATGTTCCTCAGTCTGTTCTCCAGTGGTTGAACGCTCCAGTCCCTGAATGCTAGCAATGTGTTTCAAAAATACCAGTCAAGTTCCACAAGCAGGATACATATTTCAAGGTAATCATTTACCCGTCTGACAGAGATACACTATTCTTTCACTTCTGTCAGGGAGGTTAGAGAAAGCTTCCCAATTTTCTACTTCATTTTCATAAGTAATACTGTAGTTCTGGTCTCTCAGAAGAGATCTATCGATTTGTACCTTACCACAATTTTTTCTGTTCCCAATGAAATTCTAAATTCATTCTTGTCTGAGCTAGTTGGATATACCTAACAGAAGACATTCTTTAAGGAACAATCACATATTAGCAAGAACATAGAGCAGATGACAGCCCCTACAAAACATTCTTCTGGTTGTTGAAGTGTCAAAAAGCTGCTGACAACAATAAAGCAAGACTTATTACACATTGTCCTGACAACATAATGCTAAGTGCATACGTTTTGCCCCGGTATGCCACTAATTTCAGTGTAAAAGAATCAAATAGCGATACTAGTGAAAAGTTACATCTGGCAAAACTCACCTTGGTATGAAGAAATTAGTGAAAGAAAAAGCAGCAAAGGAAGAAATATCCTAAACCTTGAATTTCCTGTTTTTCAGCAATGCCATAATATGTCAAAGTGTTTATTTTTGTTTCTGCTTTTATGAAATTTGCAAAATGAAGACTAGAATGCTGAGCATTACTATTATACAAAGCTTCTAATAAGAGGAACAATTATGACTTTCCCCAGTACAGTTCAATAATAAAGCCTTGTTTATTCTTTTCTAAACACTGCAGTTTAAAACAAACACTAACTTCAAGAATTTGTCTTAAATATTTTATTGGCACTTTTTAAAATGTTTATTTCATTTGCACTCTGCTATGCTTCAGAGGACACTTCACATGAAACATTTAGATGCTAGCTGATAAAGCAACTACCATGTACACAATGCAGTAATTCATATACTGTATAGTAAATAGCTTCTCTTTGGCAGAGCTGAACTATATTAGCTTATTGCAGAGTTCACAAGACATGTATGAACTTGTGAAATTCTGAAGACAGAGGTACACAGAGCACTACAAGAAATCCTTCCTGACACGCTGTCATAGTTGCTTTTAATTTGTAATTTCCATACCATTTTCTCATCAAAGTATTACAATTTCCATCACCAGACTCCCATATATCATTGCCTTACATTGACACCTGCTGGAAGTAACTGGGATTGTAAACTATTCCTTTTTTCTCAATAAGCGTCGGATTTAACTCCACAGGCAGACCAACAATTCTACTTTCAGTAAACTAAGCACAGACATCTGAAAAAACTAAGCTGAGTGACTTTTTAACAAACTGTAAAACACAAAATGTGTAATTTTAAGCTACACAAAAATTCCCAAGGTTATCACTACATGGATTCTCAATCAGAAAATATATTTTAATAGCCTTTGAGAAGATCTTTTTACTACCTCTTGGGTAGATGCAAACTCAACAAATTAAGTACCCAACCATTTACTATGCTCTCAGCCTAATTAGCAAATAATTATTACTGCAAGAGTCACTAAACAGTTATTGTGTGACAAACCTTGTTACAAACAAGCTTATACACAAAAATGTGACTAAATAGGGTTTAAAGCACTTTTAATTTCCTAGTGCTTGTGAAAAAGACAAGTAAAAACCATGTCTTTACACTAATGAAAAAAATCTGCCTTATTCACAAAAGCTAACAGGCCAGTTTAATGATAGAATTGATGAAGACAAGAATAACTGAGGCATGCTTGTTAAAATAGCTTGTATGCACACAAACTACTGTCTGTCATTCTTCATAATGAAGATACATGTCTTAGTACAGCTTTGTAAAGAGAAGCACACTGAAAACACCCATTTGAAAACAATGTGATTTTCCCCATATGCCAGAACTTCCTCTACAAGCTTCGCCATTATGAACCAGATACCGCATTATATCTTTTTCTTACTTCCAAACTCTACTATAGAGGTGGGATCTCTTTTACTTGATGTCATTTTTGTATTTCTCACAATAGAAAACACATTTCAGATTGAGGCAAGTATGATGAGTTACGGTGGCTTTGCTTTATCATCGGAACAAGACGTGGTCATGCACTTTGGTTTTCACACACCTTGTATGCAAAACTTGGGTGTAGTTTCACAAAAAAACCAGGCAGTTTTAAAGTATCACAAGCAGCAAGAATAAAGAAAACAAGTTAAAAGGCAGCCAAATAGAATTTCTATAAGGTTATGTCAGTATACAGCTGAAGACCTCTCCAATTCCTTATTTTTTCAAAGTTACGAAGCAGGATCCTTATATTAAAGTCCAATAATACACCACAGTATGAAGATTCCACACAGGCACCAACACCACAGCAGTATTAACTTGTGGACTTTACAGACCAGTTAGATATTTTTTTTTTTTTTAAATATTTAATTTGTTGACTGATCAACCTACTTAAAAAAATGAATTTTACTAGGTAGCTTAGATCATTACCACAGTATTAAAGTTCTGAAGTGCAGAACCTGTGGAAAAAAAAACAAAAAAAAAACCAAAAAAAACCACAGTCTTGATGGAAGCAGAAATAGCCAGCCACCAAAACAGGTAACAGCAAAAACACCAGTATGAGTGGTAGCCTATGTCAACATGCTTTTCATCCAACTTTTCCTTATTTGTTATTTCTGAAAGAACACTATAAATACAGGCAGGTGAATTCAAAAATTTCATGGCTGCATATTAGTCTGCTGAACTCATGCCTAATTAAAAGTTTCATAAAGCTCAAAAGCAAAAACACTGGGCATAGAAGAATGCAGTTATTCTACCTAATGGGTACCCAGGAGTTAAAGTACTGCATTTACCATGAATTAACGAACTCCTTTGGAAAAGAAGATGTGGTAGTATTTTACAAAAGATCGCTCAACATTAACAGTTTCCTTCCGGACACTTAAATGGCAGGCAAGAGAGCACTTTTTTAAAGAATGTTTCCCTCTGACAAGCACAGGGGTTTTCTGTATTGCATTCTTTAACAAAACACACACGAGAGCATGGCAGGCTTTAAAAACACACTAGATACTGTCAAAAATATCTAGGCTCATACCATTCTTACTGTCTTTTCTTTTTATCTCAGAAAGACCACAGAGTTAGCATTAGATACTCTCGAGATTTAGGGCTTATGTTTCTTACCTTACAAAGCTTCTGGTAACGGGGAGAAGAAACTGCCATCCTCTGTAAACGATGCAACAACACCACAACTTTCTGCAGAGACGTTCTCACGACAGCCATCATTTTAAGTTTGCCACACTTCTGAAGACACCTCAGAATTTGCATTATAAATGAAGAGCAACTATCATTTCCTCCCGGTCACTGGACAATGATTTGCCAGCTTTCTGAGCATGCTCTCTTCCAGGACTGCTTTTGCGAGCCACAGGCTTTATACATTTCAAAGGCAAAGGAGGTTGAAACAGCATAAGTTTCTCTCCCAAAATAACCCCACGAAACAAATGCAAAAAAACCCAACAGCCTTCACAGATCCTTCTAACCAGTACTGCTCAGCTCTGCTTGTGCAGACAATAAATGAAGTTGTTGAGCAGCCAAGCGGCTGCCACCATTCAGGAGCGCACTAAATAGCCATGAAGGGTTATTAATTTAAGCCCGAAAGCTGCAGGAACAAAAAACGGAATTCCTTCAGGAAGACGGCTCCAGTGTATCACAACAGTTGTTCTCCCCTAGTAGCTGCTTTCTATCGGCAGACTGAGCATTCACTCCCTCACTCTGGGAAAGGATGCTCTCGCTCTCAGACTGAACGCAGCTCTGGCAGAGCTGTAGAGCGAGTGAATAACAGACTGTTATAAATCTTGAGAGAGGAGTAGAGGGATACCTGCCCTAATTATATCAGCCATATGTTAAAGGCTAATAAATCACACAGGCGCTTCTCAAAACTAGATTACCCAGTACAAAAGGAAAAACTGCAGGGGGTAAACCCCTCTGCTACGAAAACTCTCTTGAAGCTAATTTAGTCAGAGGGATCTCAAAGGTTCTCACTTGCACCAGAAAGTAGGAATGTTTTTCAGGAGCCGTTTCCAATTAAAATCTTTTCCTGAATGACTTATTAGGACAAGAAAGAATAGGGTTTTGACAAATTAAAGGCATACATTTGCGCCATCACCCCTTTTTCTAGCCATCCTTGAATCCAAAGAGCTAATACCATTTTGCTGCTTTTCCCATGACAAAGCAAAATTATTTAAGTCGTCTATGGATGGCAGGAGGACATTCAAGAGCATGGAAATGTTTTGCTACCAGCAAGGCACTCCCAATGCAATACAGCCAACATACCCCTAGGTGTGGTGGTACTGCAGCGTAACCAGAGACAGCTATTTCTTATTACTTCCAAAGGTGCTACGATGAATCTACTTAACCCTGTATTAGAGAGGCCGCTGTAGCAAAGGTTCAGGGAGGCCATTATCAACACAGTAGGTGGCGGACACCACTACAAGTAATTGTATTATTTAATGTGCATATTGCCACACAAACAGGTACATACACATTTCAAGCACGTCAGCACAGTATGGAGGCACCAACTATGGGTAGCATGACAAGTTCATATGATCCTAGATAATGCATAGCTTAGATGCCAGTGCATTATACACTGCCTTGCCTCTTCTCAGGCACTTTCCACCTGAGGGCATGAATGCCAGGTGCAGGTTCTTCATAGAGAACATTTAAAAACTCTTCCCATCGAATTCCACTAACACATTTTCATCATTATTTTTAGAACTGAATCAATATAAACACCTTTTACCTGTACTCTGTTTTGTTCCTATCTGTCCAGCACCAATGACATCATTCTGAGGAACCAGAGCCTTCATTCCACTCTGTATATAGAAATCTTACCACCTGTATTCTCCACCTTGCCAGACTCACCTTCTTTCCTCATCTCTACTGCTTATTTGAATCACCCCCCTGTACTCCATTGCTCCTGACTTATTTCAACTCTTCCCTCCCACCATGAGTCTGTTCCTTCAACCTACAAGCTCTAGCCTACCATCATTAGCTGACATGCTGTTACCAAACACCTTTTGAGGAAAACGTTGAAGCAGCCCAAGTCCAAAAACACTGAGGCATCTAGAAATCACTGTGCAAGAGCTCAAACCTCTCCCGTGTAAGACAGAACCCATGGTCCACACCTGCCTTGTTTCAAGTTTGCTTTTGTCCTTCCCAGCTAATAGACAAGTTTGAATCAAGCAGCAAGACAAACAAACAGCCCACCACTAGTCATGTTGATTTTAATTTCCGGTAAACCAAAACTTTCAAGTTATTTTGAATGCCTTTACATCTGTAGGCACACGACTTCACACACATTGACCCAGAATTACTTCTTGCTATTCGCTAGCTCATTTTCTGCATCTTGCTTCAAATTAGGTTTTAACCTCTTTCAGGTGGCTACTAAACATTTTGCAGCACAGACTGGAATGTTTCAGCACTAACCTGAAAGGAAAGTTGTCTGCAACATTTAGATACTGAGAGAATGAATTAAAAAGAGTCATGATACAATTGTGAATTTCCTCCTTTTCAAAAACAAATCGTTACTGTGTTCAAATTTTGCATTATTTACATAGTACCGCTGCTGGCCTCAGATGTCACAATGGAAGGCAAAACAAGGCTTCAACAGTGCCCAGATCACTAATTCCACTGTAGAGTGGCTTAAGCTGCAGCCAAACAAGTTAGCCCCAACATGTAATGGAGGGCAGTCCTCCCATGCACACACACAGATGTCAGCTTAACAGATGACCCTATTTTGAAAAATGCATGACATAACAACAACAACAACAACAAATTCATCATGTTTTGTCTATGTTCAGCACATATTCTACCCAGAATTTATCACACCTTAAACTAATAGTAAAGTTTTACTCAATGCACAGGCCTTGGGGACAGAGGCATCTTCACACAGAGCAGAGAAAGACACAAGCCCTGCATTCTTCTTAAAACCATTTAGAAGAAATACTTCTGTACATATTCAAAGCACAAAGAGAATAACACTTATTTTATACCACTCAACAGGGGAAGAATAGGAAATGATCTTTGTTTAATCGGTATTAAGCTTAAGAACTTGCAAGGGAGTGGACTTAATTTTTTTTTAAGGTACAGCAAGATGTTGGAGCTTCATTTTGGTTTCAAAAGTTCATTTCAACAAATATTTGAAAACAGAAACATTGGTTCTGGAGTGTTTGACAGTGTCATGATATGAATGTCCTCAGTTATATTTAAAGTGAGATTGAAAGACAGTAGGGGACAAAGTTCATTTCAGAAGCCGTTATGCTATGATAGCCTTTGACATGCTCTACTTCTTTTGGTAGTTGAAAAAAGCTCATAATATTATGTAAAGTCATGGGTAAGTTAAGCGATTATGCTTCATGCGCACAGTGTGTAGAAGCATACAGCCACAGAAAAAGATGGAGAATATCAGGTAACAGGATGCTGAACAAGGGGAGGACATGCCCAAGCACCTACATCTGCCTTCTCAACGGTTACAAGCCAGGACAATGGGCATGGTCAAGAGCTGGTTATAGACCTTTTCCACACAGCAGGCAGTCTTGCCCAGCAGTTCTCCCCCCACACAGCACAACTCCGGCAATTTTAACCAGACTGCAGTACAATGAAGGAGGGCGAACAATCTTCCATGATCAAGTTGCTTCACAGCTGCATAGATTCAACAAGCAAATTGTGAAATAACAGCTTTATCTTGGTGTGACTTACTACATAGAATGCAAAGTAATGCAGAAGTAAGTCTATTTAGACACAGCACTGCTTCATGTTGTTAGCCTCCCATTCTAGCTCTTTCACTTCCACTACACTAGTTATCTGGGGGGTTCTGCCAATAGAAAAGTGTAACATTAACTTCTAGGTGTTGCCATTACAGACTAGTCTCAGCATTTCACGAAGAGCCACGTCTACAGATGAGTTAGCTGACTGACCAGAATCATATAAACATTGGTGAGTGACATGTCATCTTCAACAGACACAAACTTCCACAATATATTGTTCTCTTCCTTATGATTACAGTGAGTAGCTTGCTATCAGATACTTTAACTGTCTTGTTTCATTTAAATTCACATAGATATGTTCAGATTAACAGCACTACTGAAAGCAGCACTTTTTTTTCATTAGAAGCTGTTCAAACCCTGTGAACTTAGACCACAGGTGACATTATTCCAAACCCAGAGTGCAGGATTTAGTAACTGATCTAGCCACCCAGTTCTGTGCATATCAAAATAACTGTGCTAAATAAGGCAATCTAATTGAAGGAAAAAATATATTAAAACATTCAGGAGAAAGATGACACATGAACAGTGTTCACATCAGGTAAACAGGACAAAGGAAATTCATATATCTTAGAAACGCAAAATCCTTTTAGCCAGTGATGTTCAACCTTTTGCTGCCACAGACTCAAAGACAGTAATTTTTAGAAGAGCTGTCAGGTCTCCACACCCTTTCCTCCTGTTTTCCTTCAATACACTGTACCCTTACTGCAGACTGAACCCAGCTCCTTTCTCTCCCTCCTACCTCCCCAAAGAAGACGTATGGGATATGCAAAGGCAGGAACAGCCAGAAAATGTGTTACTCAGCTAGTCTGTGCTTCTTAGACAGGAAGGAGGGATCTCCTTTCCAGATTTTAGACAAGCTAGGGTGGTCCATATATTTAAAAGGACTCTAAGTGGCGTCAGTTAGTCTCCTCAGTTATTTCTCAGGTTTCCAGTCTGTGCCCTGTACAGGAAGGAAGGCCAGCTGGGGAGCTGCTAGGCAGCAGGACAGGGAGAAGTGGTGATCCAAGCATGACAACTCCTTGAATTGCTGTAAAAGCAGGAGGAAGGTGGCTGGTAGGGATAGGAGACAGCACAGCCCAGGAGGGTTTTACTTAAAGGGAAGTAGATTAAATTGTCTGGCTGGACAATCACACAAACATGACTTGGTTTAATCAAGTATACAGTTCCTGAATACAGTCACCCTCCAAGGACATTTAAGAGTCCTCAGTGCCGCAGATGTCCACAAAGTATGTTTCAAACCTTAGGAAGAAAAATCTGCTTCCTTCACACCCCTGACTTCTAAAATACTGGTTTTTAAACACCTTCCAGTAGGCTGCAGGTTTCCCCACTCTAGGAGATAGCTCTCCTTTATAACATTTGATATTAAGAAAAAGCATGAATAACAGCAGGATATTTAGTTTCTCACCTGCATCTGCTTTCTGAGTTCCCTTATGCAGGCACTGTCCTGAGCAGTGTTCTCACGCTGGGATGCATCTGCCAGAACATTGACTGTTGTCTCTGCCTCTTGAAGCCACTTGAGGAAGCTCTCCAGATCCTTGTGTGAGGCCTGTACTGTCTTCAGCTCTGTCTCCAAGAAATTCTGCCTATCAACAGCTCTGAAAACAAGACAAGCATCAGATTATTCCCCCATAACATACAGCATTACATACATCATAATGAAACTACTAAAAGGAAAGCTGAAAATTATTTCTATTAAGAAACTATCTGTCACAGCTTGTTTTATCATTATTTATATAACTGTTTCTCTGGTTATTATATCTATAGCTACCCACAGATGTTCTGAACTGGTTATGTATGTCACAGCTCTTTTTAAAAAGGCAGGTGGAAGAAAGAAAGTTATTAATTAAAAACCTAGATTTTTGAGTATTATTATCATGGATTTATATGCTACCCCAAATGGTAGAAGTGTTATTCCCATGTGTGAAAAGTGTGAAGGCTTTTCCTCACCAACAAAAAATCATACAGAGTAGAAGTGCTGAGGGTTTGAGGGATTTTTTTCTTCCTTATTTTCAGTGAGCAGAAACGTTTCCCTAAACTTATAAGAGTTAAAGTGCTGAGGGATGAAAAGTCAAATACCTGTTTCTCTCTGCTAAAAGACAAGACTTTTGACACTACCCTTAAACAGACAGAATAATACACTGCCATCATAACAGCCAAGCCATGCTCAACACACTTAAATCTAAAAAAAGACTGACAGAATGTAGTCCAAATTTCCAATCAATCCAAAAGATCTCTGGTTGGTACAAACACTAAAGTTTTTGTTTGTAAGAGGATTTTTTAAGATGTAAGGAACTCATTAAAAACCTTTGGATTATATTGTTGATAAGCAACTTCAAAAGATTTCCTAGAAAAAGATCACATTATACATCTGCATTACAGAACTGTTTCCTTGTCATTGAAACAAAACTCAGATGAGAAACTGTTACAGTCAGCTCTGATTAACAATATTAATTAAAGCATGACAGACTAAATATCATCCATTTGAGGCTGTTACTCTGCAGTATCCCTTTTCCCAAAATAAGGACAAAAAGAAACAAGCTGTCCCACACCAGCAGACTGTATAGAAATCCCTAACAGAGGTACCATCTAGAATGCTGCTGCTAAATAAGTAGCAAGTTCAATTCTATTTTCACATCAAGCACCAACCATATTGTAGATATCAGGGGTAAAGTGGTATTTAATTTTAAATAAAACAAGGCCAAAACACTCAGCATTTGATATTTTCACAAGTTGAACATGTTTCTCTAGACAGGCCCAAACTTATGTGTCTTCTGCTTCCTCCTAGTCTACTTTGGCTTTCTTTCCTCCTTGCCATGCTGTGGCAACAATACTGCTCAGCAGTATTAGGGAATCACTGTGTTTAGAGTCACAAATTCAAAAGTAGTGAAAATATTCTTTTTAGAAAAGAAGCTGTAGGTGTTCATTACCATTCAGGATGGTATTTCAAAGCAGGTATTGTGGTTTACTAGCACACCAGGAAAGACAGATGCAAGGAAAAGCTCTTTTCCTTCAAGGACAGTAAGAAAAATCTCATGCACTCCCAATTCTGCCAGGCTTACATTCCTAAGTATTAGCATAACCAACTGAATTTTCTAGAGACTACTTGCAAGAAGATAGTGTTGCAACCCTCACTTTAGGAACTTAGGTTTTATGTCACTTGTTAATAATTGCTTTATCCAAAATGAGACTCTGTGAATCCCTCCTGACTTCATGCTCACCCAACTTTTGGCTACTGGTAAATGACTAGCAGAGCAAGAAGCCTTCATTCTTGCTTCTCACTTGAAGCCCTGGAATGCTTCACCCACTCTTGAGAAAAAATAATAAATAGCATGCTAGAGATTACAAATGGTTTGATAGATATTGCCTAGAAAAGATAACAAGCACCAGCTCGAAAATTAGAGCACACCAAGGAACTGCAAGAAAAATGTAAAGTAAAAGCAGTTATGAGCTCTGACTTCAAAACCCTTTCCCTCTGCAGGGATTTTCTTCCCTAGCAGGGGGGTAAGGCCAAAGGTGGAAGAACAGGAGTGACAACAGGAAGAACAGACTGGTAATAAAGGTGACCTTCAAAGAAAAAGAAAAGCCCCAAAGGATGAAACACTAAGTGACCCAGATCTCCAAGTCTAAGTACTGATGTACTAGATGGGAATTGAGACAACCTGAACTTTGTAGCTAATAACATTCATTGAAGAATGACATCTTCGGCCTGAAGTTTTAATTTCTCAAACTTTCTGCTTGGTTGAAATTAAAGGAAAGAAAGAAATCCTATCACGGTCCCACTGCTGTCATGATATTTGAATTAAAGCTGAAAATCATTCCTTTCACTAAATACGTACTCCAGCAGCATAAATTAGCAGATTTACAACTAATGTTCTAAGATTGCATGGGTGCTCTTAAAGAGGGCCTGTATAGCAGTAGCGAGCAACACTTCTACAGAGCAGACACAAATACTTTCATTTCATTCCAGTAAAGGCTAGAATGTCAATGTAAATGTAAAATAGAAAATGATGGAGAGTTCTGTACTGCAGATTAACAACTACCCCTTGCTATAAAAAGATGACTCAGATTTTCAAAGAATTCTAATACAATTAGAACAGTCTCAAAAGACAGAGGGTCCTTCCAGGACATAAAACTTAAATGTAAGGAGAACCTGAAGAATCCTTTACAAATGTGGCTAACTTCACTTAACACAGTGACAATGGAGAATATCTAAGCCGATTCTATTAGCGAAGACACATCCAAGAAAATGAAAATTGTAACTCTATTAGTTAGGTTTTCGTGGCACTGTTTCAGGTTTCTGTTCCACCCAATTAGTTTTTCAGATTTAAACTAAAAATCTGCAAAATAAATGTGTGATAAAAGAAAGTCAGAAAATAACATGTGAGACAGTACAGACATCAACTACAATCCATTACTGAGGCAGCAGAAACACAAAGGATTACTACAGTTTCACCCTAAAGTATAAAAACAGAACATATATAGCCACTGGGCAGAGTATCCATTTCACACAATGTCAAGCTGGGGAGCTTCAATCTCTTAATGCCAACAGTTTTGAAATAAACTCCTTCAGCTTTACATGCCATGGCTACAGTCTCCCTGGTAGTGTTTTTGTGCTATTCAGGACTGTGATTCTCCCAAGTGATGTTACTAAGGGCCCATTCCAAAACCTCCAACCATGGCAACAAACTGGTATTTTAAAGCATTATGCTATAAATACAGATATGCATTCATAGAAGCTGTAGGGCCACCTGTGTGCTCCATGTACAACCCTTGCATGTCCTGACATCTGCCACATGAAGTAAACCTTGTCACTCAAGGTTCACTAGTATTTCTATTTATTGCATTTCAAGCAATTATAAAAACCTTCATTCCCTTGAAAAAGTGTTTTCACTGCACATTCTCCCCTTTGACTCTGCTGCTCCACAGAGTTACGTTGAGCAACTCCATGCTCTAGCTACGCACTGCTCTCCGAGTTCTCCTTTACATTCTGTCCCTAGTTAAAAAAAAAAGCGGATACTCATCTTCCTAAAGCTGCAGACTGCGGAACAGTAGCCCCAGTGATAATTGAGGAGCTTCAGTTATACACAACAGAATGCAATTGCTTATTATTCCAGACTTTAAGCAGATTCAAAAATAATTAGAGGCTTCCAGGCAGGAGCTCTTCTTTCTGGTCACCTGCTCTGAGTGGTGGGCAGTTTTACGCCAGTTCTAGCCAAAACACCGCAAAGTCTGAGCATAAATGAGACTACTACAGAGCTGTAGTCTACTGCAACTGCTAATCCAACAAGGAGCTATTTCCCCTCACCCTCTAATTGCATCTTCATCCCCAGATGTCATCATGACATCCAGATGAAGTTAATGGCATTTTTGGAAAAATTGTTAGTTTACTGTGAGGAAAGAAAGGATGATCTGATGGTGAAAATGCTGCAGCCCCTAATCTTAATGCAAATGAATGGTCAGGAAGGGCTGTTTCAGCAGATGACCTCATCACTACGACCTAGTTCAGAAAAAGTAACAAGTAAAAAGCCAAGGAAGTTTTGTCATATGCCAAAGCCTCTCTCACAGTCTACTGGAAGTTTTCTGAAGAACTATGAAAAGAAGTTGTCCGCATCACATAGAATAATTCTTAAATGTTTTACTCACCTGAAAAATCCTATCTTACATCTCAAAACATTTAGAGATTAACAATTTTTTATTCTCTCTCAAATGGTCACATGGAATGAGTCACACAAAGTTTTGCCTATTTTGTACCTCATCTCTCAGTGAACATAACCAGGAAATCAGCTGCCACGTCAAAAGCACAAATGACCATTTTCCTCCCAAGAAGGATAAGAAGACTTTCTACTCTGCTTCCTCCATTACGTACTTCTTGCCACTGCAAAGTTCTCCTCTCGCTCCCCAGTATATAACATCAACTTCAGAGGCCTTATTACCTAGGATTTTTATTCCCTCAACTGACATCTCACTACAAAAGCAGTTGCCTCTTTTACATGCACATAAATGTACAAATACACACAGACTTTGGTTGTCATCTCCCCCACTCCCATACGTACAGGAACAATTTTCTCTTCTAACCCTCTAACCACAAAGTGTATCATCTTTTAAGCTGCAAGCACTGAGTCAGACACTATTCTAAATGTTAATTGTCTATCAAATACTAAAAAAAATTTCTGCAGAGATTAGATTACACTGCAGAAAAAAAATATTATGCATACAGAAACACCATATTTTCATTAAGACATATTTGCAAATATGTCTTAATACAGGATGAATAGAAAGAAGTAAGATTCAAGTACGTCTCCGTTCCTATAGCTCAAGTATTTTCTAGATGAGGGCACTAGAAGCATTGCACTCAGGAACCCAAAGCACAACCCCATTCAGGGGAAGTTTCCATTAGATGAAAGGCCATAATGAATTAATGAGTTGGACAATCAAGCTGAATACTTACAGTCTTCTGAAAACAAAGCACAGCAACAAACTACAAATACATAAAGCATACCAGCATTAAGGAACAGGAGAAGAACTGTTCAAAGACACTTAGAGAATAATAGCCACAAGCACACCTGAGACCAAACACGAGACAAATACTTTTTTTTCTCTCCTTAAAAAAACCACATAAATGGGAAGCCATACAGAAGCCTTCCATGGTGAACTGTGAGAATTTCAATCATCAAAACTCAAAACAGTTTCACTGCAACTGACTAATTACCCGTGGTAGTCCTAAATGCTGCAGTAAAGCAGACAGAAGAGACTGCAATACACACGTATACATACACATAGGATACAAGTTTAAGACACAGCTACATATAGAGTGAAACCTTGTAATTACCTTTGGTTCAGATTAACCCAGCAAGTGTTCATTTGGTCAGTGGTTTCCTTCACCCTCCTGGTATCATCATCACGATACTCTCGAAGAAGTTTATTAGAAAGATCATTGAATGCAGCTACTGTGATGTCACCTCTATGCAAATCCTGTACTAACAGCTAAAAAGAAATTCCAGAATGAGACAGAGTAAAATAAAAATCAGACTGTTTTTCATGTTATGCATTTTATCCTAAAACCTTCCTTTTTGCTATTTTTATAAAACAAAAACGGCATATTTTTCATCTAGAAGAAAACTACAGATACTAAGTATCCTGACTATGAACCAATGAAAACACATATAGGTGAGGAAAAAAAAAAAGTATATTTGCCAGAACCGCTGAAGGCTAGAAAAATCCTCTTCTGTGTTTTACTGGCAACAGAAGTAAAAACACTTCCATATTTTTAGTAGCATGAATAAGTTTAAATTATGATAATAGCAATATAAGCAGCAGCCAAAAGTGGCATAAATGGAAATGCACAGTATGAGAATTTGATTTCATTGTTCTGTGGGGTTTTTTGTTTTTAAATGAAGAAAATACATTAGATATGTTTGCTTATTGTGGCAGGATATTCATAAGGTACCTTGACTTTACAGAATCCTGAACTCAAGTTTATTTCTAAATTAAAAAAAATATATTTGCATATATATATGTCCAGTTGTATCTTACAATCTCTGTACTCTACGGTTGGGCACAGGCCTACTTTCACTTAAAGCGAAGCAGACCCAACAGTCCATTCCCAATCCCGTGCTCATGTAGAGAAGATGATGAAAAGCATGCAGTTTTACTGTTTACTGAAATAGCTATAGATCAGTAAGGAATTCTCAAGGTCATACTCTCTGCTGCTTTCCATAGCGAGCTGCACTCCTACTTTGTCCCTTCATGAATATATATATATACACACACACTGCACTCCTACGTTGTCCCTTCATGAATATATATATATACACACACACACTCTTTTAAAACTTTATTATAGCCCTGTTCTAAATACTGCACTGATAAAAGCTCCTCCTCACTGATTTGTCTGTTTAGTTCTCATCCTGTGCCACCTACAGCCTGCCCTTTTTCTGACAGCCACCAAGACAAAGGACATCAGACTTACTGATTTATCACAGCAGGTTTGCTGTGATATGAAAAAGCAGCAAACACTGCATGGGATTGGGGGCGGGGGGGTTGGGGGAAGTGTTGAATATGCCCAGCACCCATCAGAAGTGAAATTCAGGATAATTTTAAATAACTTGGTCCATTCCTGGGTTTACTAAAGTACTGTTAATAGGTTTCTGTGAAGTAACACGTGCCCCATCCTGTGGCTGTATGATTAAAATTTTATTAGTCTGAGGTTCAAGCTTTTAGCACAATATCATTTATTTGATGCTACACTATACTAATTTCAACTACACTTACAAAAAGACACACACATGCCACCTGTTTCCCTCCCAGAAAGCAATTCTCAGGAAGTCTTATATATATATAAAAAAGGCAATTTAGAATATATCCTGCCCAAAAAGAGACAGAATTGCCAAATCAGTCCTACAACTAAATTGTATATTTGCACGTCAGTTGAATCCAGTAGACTGAGGAGTCTGGTATGGAAAATAAAAAAAGTGTAGATGGTCTTACTTTGTTGTCTGAAATCTGTTTGGCAAGCATCTCTTTCGACGCCTGCAGGAGCATACGCAGACGGATCTCACACTGCTCCATGAGGTGCTCCATTTCTTGCTTCTGTTCATCCCACAGTATGCTGTCTGTCAGCATGTACTTCAGCTGCTGCTGCCGCATCTCCACACCATGCTGAGTATTGTCCCACTGGTTCTTCACCTTCTCCACTGTGAAGGACAATACAGAATATGAAAAACCAACAAGTAGCCATAACTACCACTTAATTTTCAGGCCAAGAGACAATAATATAATTCATTCTCAAATGCAGTAGTTTACATATTCAGTATTTCAGTTCCCCATGTAGTTTACACATTCAAGCAAGCAAAGGAAAAATGCAGGTGTTTGGTTACCTCTTGGTTAAGTGGTTCAGTATACAGGTAGCAACTATTATTTCTGGAATATTTCAGTGGCCTTATTTTACTTTTTAAGTACACACATGTGGGAGGCAAATCTGCCACAGCTGCACAGCAGAGAGATGCCAGCAGCAGGGCTCCAAGGAGAACAATTTTAGGGTGGTGGCTATACGAGCAAGTCATCTTTGTGTATCTGCAACCTAAACCAGCACAAATAAACAAATAAATATCGTTTAGATCTGGATACCTTATGCAAAGTGAACTAAGCTTTCCAGACCACTGTGTGTTGAAGGCAGTCTAGTGGCACCTGTACTACAATTTTGGCCAAAGTAGAAACACTCTAGTAACAACCTACTTTGGCACTTTCATTCCACCACAGGTTTCTACAAGCTATGTAGATTACACAGCAGAACAGAGAAGCCATTGATTATGCCCTATTTCCTCCAAGTATTCTGTTCCTCTCTCAATAGAATTATATTAGGTGATCGATAAACAGGCTTTAACCTTTAACAAACAAAAGGTGAAAAAGACAACATGACAAGTTCCTAGGACAAAAAATAGCGTGTCAGGGAAAGCAGTAAGTCTGCCTTTGGAGAGAAATAAATAGCATCACACCTTTTTCTTAATACTTACAGACCATAAAAGAGTATTACTTGAAAGTCTATAGAGGTTGAAACAGGTTTCCCTACTACCTGTCATGACAGTTATTAGGAACACATCACTAGAACGAAAGAGTAAAAAGCAGACAAAACAAAAAACCTAAGCTGGATTTCTTGAGTATATCTGTACTCTCAGCAGCAACAGGTAGGCAGTAACACATCCAATATATTTATCTTACGTATGCAATTTTATTAGAAAACTAAACACACTTGATACTCAGGTCACGTCAATCTTCCATGAAGTAAAAATGCCAAAGGTTATGCTTAGGCTAAAACCACTTAAGTGAACTGTACCCTTTGCTTTTTTCTTTTTAACCTTTTACAGTTATACAAAGGATTCGACAATATTCTGTTTAGTTTCACAAAGCTCTCAGACTGTGGCAGCAAAGCCCACTTGTCAGAGTAACTGTATTAATGGCAGACAAATCCAATAATCTGTGCAATATAAATGCATCAATTTCAACCCACAGGCAACTTTTGGATTAATTTTTAGGCACGACTTGGGTCCTGCTGAATGACAACTTA
>VYZV01026683.1:4358-21160 GCA_013401275.1 Pandion haliaetus | reverse complement strand
AGAGTGAATGGCCATCTCATTTGTAATTAAATCATTTTACACTTCCAGAATGAACCGGATAATTTAGATTTTATTGTATTTTATATCAATTGAGAAAATTAGACTTCACTTTTAAATTACGTTGGAGGGACAATATAAGCTCCCAAGATCACGGTTAGAAACTGGTGTAATCAAATACTTACATTAATGATAACTGAAAGCTTTCCAATACCACTCAAAATGTTATACCAAATTCCTGGAAGTGAAAAACAGAACTTATTAAGGGATTTACTATCATTTATCTTCTTTCTTATTGAATTTTTGGTGTTATCTTCACTATCATGTTTTTTCATTACTTACCTATATCTTTTGCTCTTACTGTGTCTGGCCTCCTCAGTTCAGTAACAAACTTTTTTGCATCAAGTCGGACTTCTATGATGTTGTTCAGCAGAGCAAAGAGAGGTGCCAGAGGGAAGGAGGCAACAAAGAGGGTGACAAAGCCAAACTGGATAACTGGAAGAGAAATATGTAATGTTTTTTAATATATTCTGAAAGGACCTGGTAAATGCAGCTGACAGCAAATCATTGATGAGCTTTGTGGGTTACAAAACCCATAATACTCCACAATTTGGTCCCACTAATAAGTATCAAAAAACAAGGCTATGAAAGAGAGAAAGGTTTGTCGCTGTGCTTTATGAATGTTTCTAATAATGCTTCTAGCCTCTAGCAGAAGCACAAGCCAAAATAAGTAATAAATTTAATAAAGGACAAGGGGTTTGGGGTGTATTCTTCTGCATTTATACATAATTAACTGATTAAGACTGTGCTGTTCTTCCCCGTTCTTTTGCCTGTAAGGAAAATGATACACAAGCAAGCAAGAGGAGAAAATCTACAAGGTGTCACTGTGTCTTCCCAGCTTCCTTTAGAAAACTTGGTGGTAATCTGTCAAGAGCAAGGACAGAATAAGTATCTTCGTGGATGCATGAGCCTGTGGTGTTGTATAGCATTTTCATCCTTCCTTAGGTCACTGATATACTCCAAAGTTAGAAATCTTCCTCTTTCAAGTCCTACCTAGCAAAAGAGAAAGCTCTTGTCACTTTTTTTTTGCTGGATTTGCAATTTGGGTAAAGCAGTTTGGGAGAAAGCAAGCACTAGTCCACTGGTCCTAAAGAACAAGTAGTATTGCAATGGCCACAGACCTCCTGAGTTCTCCATGCTTTATCGTCTAAGCAGCTAAGGAACCAATGTCACCCTGCAAAAGCACAATGGTGACACAACTGCGTTTTTCTGACAAGTCTCAGTCCTCTAGAGATGCTTGGGATAATATAGCAGAAACCAAGTCCCTCCAAGCAAGCTTCTTCAGTTTTTGGGTGGGCAGAGTATCCTTAATTACCCCTTCTTTCAGTGGCACTTCAGGATCTACCTCATCTAGGTAAATCTCATTTGGGTACAATTAAAGTCTGAAAAGGGTTGACATTTTTTCTCCAAGGTGCTGAGGAATTAACAAATTGCATAAAAGGCTCTGTCTTCCATGGAAAGCAGGAAGCATCAGTGGTGGATGTTACTCATGAGAATGGATAATTTTCTTGTAAAAATATTACATTATTTTAAAGTAATTCTTCAGGGAAGTGAAAGAGGTTTATTACCCCCGAAACTCTAATGAAGAGTAGAAGAAGAGGAAAGAGACCAAAAAGCATGCTGCTCAAATGCAAAGGCAGTAATCCCAGTAAGATTAAAGTAATAAATCTAACTGTGATTTACACTTCAGAATTAAATAAATAGTAGTATAGAAAAAGGGTTGGTGTGTATGAGGCCCTATTTATTGTGGCTTCTTTTTCAGCAAATCCCTGTATAAGTTCTTTCTCCACTATGGGAGGAATTTGCTTCACTTTTTGTGAAAATCAGGGGTTTATGTAGCACAATTGTTTGCTTTAAAATCATTTCCTTAGGCACTATTGTCACAGCCTACAACTAACTGATAAAACAGCTTTCTCCAGGATCTTCTCTTGCATGCGTCTTTTTTTGTGTGCAGAATGCAAGTCTTCTCACTGACATTCCTGCTTTTCTCTTCTGAGTGACAAGATATTTGCACAGTAAAGTATTATCTCTATATTATATGTATGGCCTTTTGATTTTCATTCTCATTGTTTTGCTTTGAGATAAAAATTGTATCCTAACATACACTAAGATGAAGCTTTTTCAAAGCATACGAACAGGCTATCCTTGAAATCATGCTTTCCTGAATATTTTATGTTAAGTCAGGAAAAGGAATTAACAAGGAAATAAAAACAGATGTTAGAGTCATGTCCCAAAAAACTGTGAAATTCTTAGGAAAATACATAGCACCAAAATATGCCTTATTTGGTTTTAAGTGAATTTAGCAGGAGTAGAACTGCAAGGATTCTGTTAAAAAAAAAAAAAAAGAAAAGGTATTTGCAATGCTTGAAGTATAAACCACACACGCATTTGCTTTGATGTTGTTTGCAGCCCCTTTATTCATTGCCTGGGAAAATGCAGTTTAATTCTTTTTCAAGTTCATGAAAGAATGTTCAAGGTATGCAAAGGACTTTTGGACAATTGTCTAAATATGTCTTCGTAGAAAACTCTACGCCAGAAGTGTTTGTGTGGCCATCTGAAATCTCTTCAGTCTTCTACCCTCCTTTTTAAGAAAGTGTGAATGATGCAAAAAGCAGGCAAAAAAATTGAAAACAAAATCAAGCACACCATAATTTAGATGGTCTTGTGTAGTAAACTAGCAAACAATCATTCAAAACAAGCAGTCTGTGAACAGCCTCAGCAATTTAAAGGTAGTTGTTTAGTTCGGTCGGTATTTGTAGAAACAAGTATGTCAACAAAGCTTCATGGATTGAAAAGAGAAGAATCCCTGCTGTACATTTCAGGTCCCAGAAACAATCTAGTCACAGCATCCTGGAGTTCTGTGGATGCCTGTCCAGTCACAGTGGAAACATTTACAATAGAATCATAGAATCGTTTAGGTTGGAAAAGACCTTTCAGATCATCGAGTCCAACTGTCAACCCAACACCACCATGCCCTCTAAACCATGTCATGAAGGGCCACGTCTACCTGTTTTTTGAACNAGTTGTAGAGAGTGATAAGGTCTCCCCTCAGCCTCCTTTTCTCCACACTAAACAACCCCAGTTCCCTCAGCCGCTCCTCATAAGACTTGTGCTCCAGGCCCCTCACCAGCTTTGTTGCCCTTCTCTGGACATGCTCCAATGCCTCAATGTCTTTCCTGTAGTGAGGGGCCCAAAACTGAACACAGTACTCAAGGTGCGGCCTCACCAGTGCCGAGTACAGGGGGACGATCACTTCCCTGCTCCTGCTGGCCACACTATTTCTGATACAGGCCAGGATGCCACCAACTTTCTTGGCCACCTGGGCACACTGCCAGCTCATATTCAGCTGGCTGTCAAACAGCACCCCCAGGTCCTTTTCTGCTGGGCAGCTTTCCAGCCACTCTTCCCCAAGTCTGTAGCATTGCATGGGGTTGTTGTGACCAAAGTGCAGGACTCGGCAGTTGGCCGGCCTTGTTGAACATCATAGCCTAAGCCCGTCGATGAATACTCTTAAGGCATTCACAGAGACTGTTCCATCAAGGACAGCTGATGCCGAGACATCCTATTTTTGGCTGGAGGACTTCATGGCAACACTGGAATATCCTTTTTACATTCACACTTATGCCACAAGGTCTCCATATCAAGATCTCTTAGTGTTCATGTACAACCCTAAGACCCCACATAGGAGCCCTACCTGACTTGGGTGATTATTGTCCTGTGCTTTGAGGCAAAAGGCTAAAGAGACCTGTGCCAGGAGTTGGACCTCTGGACATCAAGCCTCTTTCATAGCCTTCCTACTTGCCTGATAGGCCAGCCTGGAGACAGTGGAGATGAACATCACGCAGCCTCATGGCACAAGCTAGCAAACAAAACAATTTAAAGTTGTGTATAAGGGGAAGTCAAGGACATGGGAAATAATGCCTTTTCCTGGGGCATCAAAGCAGGAGACTAGATGTGCTGTCAGTGACACAGACTCTACTTCTGATGAGAGAAAAATACCCAAACCGCATTCTATTGGTGCTCAGGACAAGTCAACTTTATTGTCTGACTTGTCTGAGCAGGAAAGAGGCAGAGACTTCAGAGCCAGCCCATGAGGTTCTCGACACCAGATGCAACATCTGCAACATCTCATTAGGCTTATGCTGGCTGGGCACTGAGATGAAAACTAGAGAAGAAAAACAGCATCAAGAGAAGTCTCTCAGACCACAGTGCTTCTCAGAAGTCCACTTTTCACAGAAGCTGTTCCTCTGTGCACAGGGCCTGAACAGAACCCAACCCTAACAAAGACATAGCACATGCTGTCCCTCTAACTCTGGCTTCCAAATTACGATTAAGAGCACAGATCAAGGCTTTTAAATTATGGATCTGGAGAGTGCTGGCTAGTGCTTTTGTGTACGGGATACAGAATCAGTCCCCAGCCTAAAACCTTCCATGGTGAATATCACTTGGATTCTACCAGACTTACACACTGAGTAGTGTGAGTAGCCCTAGTGTCTTTTTACAGCAAAACCTAACCTGAGAGAAGTCAATTTTTTATGATCCTGTTGCTTTTTTCCTTACTTCTGTATCAATAATATCTGCCATAGCATCATGTGTTGCTGGAAGTAAACAATGGAAGAATCACTCCTGTGCTAAGCAACCTTCCACGTCCTAAGAAGAAACTTTTCAATATACAGGAAAGCCTGGCTGAGAAACTAAGGAAAAGTTGTAATTTACTAATCTTTAGTAATAAACACATGCAACAAGCCTACACACAACAGGGTGAGTTGCTGTTTTCAGATCCATCCTCATTATAGAGATTATAGAAAAAATGCAGGTTTCTCTTCCATGATTTCTTTTTTTTTTCTTTTTGCTGCCTTACACATTGCCTTTTTGATGGCTTTTCCTGCTTTAGGGGAAATTCTTCCAAACCTGTAAGTTTAATGCTTACGGTAGTTGGTAGCCACAGACATTGGATCTGATAATTTTCTTCTTAAAATTAAAAAGGGAGTTTTGCCATTGATTTTTAACAGAAGTTGGATAATGAAACCCTTTATTATTATTTCTCTTTGAGAAAAAATGTTTTCAATTAATTGCCACATGATCCTTGGACTCTTAGAGGGGTTAGACTGGAGAAGGGAAGACCGAATGAAATAAGAATACAAAAGTCATTGCTGATGTCAGTCTCTTCCCAAGAAAACAGCAGTGGTATAAATTTCACATGTTCACATGCATCATTTAGTTGGTTTTGGAGCCAATTTCGTAAAGTTTGTTGCATTAGCAGTATTTATTGCTACTCTAAACATCAATTTCTTGCCAACTCCTATCACTGCAGGCTAGTTACACATGTTACAAACTTGCTACCAGCTGGATGAGGAAATTGCTATACATGCTGCCTACTTTGGGAATGCAAGTGGTCTGGTATATTGGGTTGGGTCAAAAGTCATTGCACAGTTTTAGAAACAGGAAGTACTAATGACAAATTTGACACGTTAATAATGACAATTTATGTTTCGTGATTCCTTGAGCAAAATTTTCTGATCACTCAGGAACATTAAGAGCATCTGTGCTGAAGAGTGTCTGCTAAAAAATACAAATGTATATCAGTTAATAATATCAAAACAAACAGTCATCAGAAATTTCACTGGTGCAAATCAAAACTATGTGCAGACATGCTATTGACTGACAGGGCCTGTTCAAGAAAGAAATTCAGCACAGTCTACTGACTGAAATCAGATTCAGAGTTCAGCTCACTGAAGAAATGACCCACAAAAGCTTTTCCCACAGGAAAACTTGGAGTTTATGTGCCATGGTGAAGTCTTGACCTCTTCCTCCCACACTACTGGTATCTGTAAAATGCCACTGAAGTCAATGAAAGTCTGCCTGACTTGTAGACTTTGTGTTTTACCCTCTGACATTTTCTTTTTTTTTAGATTTATATATGACTTTTACCTTAAAATTAACCCATAAAGTTACAGAATCATAGAATAGTTTGGGTTGGAAGAGACCTTTAAAGGTCACCTAGTCCAACCCCGCTGCAATGAGCAGGGACATCTTCAACTAGATCAGGTTGCTCAGAGTCCTGTCCAGCCTGACCTTGAATGTTTCCAGGGATGGGGCATCTACCACCTCCCTGGGTAACCTGTTCCACGGTTTCACCACCCTCATGGTAAAAAAAAATTCTTCCTTTTATCTAGTCACCATTGTTTAACTCAAAAATTGCAAAGAAGTTTGCTTAAAGTTTCCAGAAGAAAAAATCATCTTGGGTTGAAGTAATGCATGGAAAAAATCAATCCTGAAGGAGAATTTTTCAACAAAGTATCATCATGTGAAGAGGAGGATAAGGTAGTAGAGGCTGCAACACACAGCCAGATCCTAAGGTGAGTTGAAACAATTCAGAGGGAGATGATGGCAGGTGAGGGCTTCTTAATGTTGACTTAATGGCACTATGGGGGACAAGGTTCAGATCCATAACCATATCCATAAAAGAGATCCCCAAATCTGCCAATATATAAAATAACTCATATATACTTATGTGTTTATATATTTACTTAAATCCATTATATAGAATCCCATATATGCATTTTAAAATATATTATAAATTATATCTATAAATCAATATATCTATCTCTATATAGAGGGATAAATCATACATGGTATTCATTTTTTTGGTCACAAAATGCTTTCTCTTTCAGATGTTTTGAGAATAGTGGCTTGTTAAAACAGGAGTTGTCACATACAATATTTAACAGGTGTCTGGTTTTAGATAACATGCCCATTGACAAGCTGCGGTTCTCTCCTGAATACTTTTATGCCCTAAAGCTTGGGTTTGCCTCAATTATTTCTCTACTTCCTCCTCCCCTACCCATAGCATTCCCTCTTTCTCCTTCCCTGCCTCTCCAGGGTCTACTCATGAGGCAGCTACAGGGCTGAGGGTACACAGGAATTTTGGTTTGCATTCGGTGTGAAGAGCCTGGCCTCTTACTCTCCAGCATCCCTGTGTGCTGTTTCCTCTTAGGTTCGTTTTCCTGAGGACAGCTGAAATCGGATTGTGTCCCAGGGCTCCAAGACTGAATTATTTGGCAATTATTTGCACCTCTGTCCTCTGGGGTTCTGTTGAGTCACAGAGATACTCCTTGGAGTTTATAACAAACACACTTTAGAATGAGTAAGAAGGCACGTATTTATTTCACTTTGGAATTATCTATCAGATGCTTGAAATTTGTCCTCGGCTAATTCATCTGGAGTATACTCCTTTATCCCAGCGTTTGACCTGCTCCTGCTGGAGCAGTGGATGAGTGTAAGTGGATGTATGGAGATGAATGTGATCCAACGATCTCAGTGAAAGCTGAAAGGAGGCAACAGAGAATTCCTTACAAAGGAGAATTATACCAAAAATGCCTAGTTGTTGGGTTTGCTCTCTGTATCTTTTTATACAGGCCAGATACAGTACTCAAAATTTCAAACACAATTTCTTAAGTATCAGCACAACTTTGGACAGTGGAATTACATTTTCTGTTGAGGATAGTGCAAGTAGGATGCCAAAGGGACCAGACTTTCAAATTATAACTACTGAGGACAATGGTACAGTGCTAAACATGTCAAAATGAAAATAAATTATTAATGGTATTTTATTTGAACAAACTCAGAGCTTCAAATTTCTTTCTTGACCCTTACCTTCCAGATAGCAGAAAACACTAATCCTATGTCTCAAATGACTTACAGTGGTCACACTGACCTCAGATCCTAAATCAGAGAGTCTTTTAATGATATGCAAATGATGGATCAAGTCACTAAGATGTCATCAATCCACACCTGCAGATAATAAAAAGTGCATACAGTTCCTCTCTGATAGGCATTACATCCTGAGAGAGGCATTTCTGTGAAGCAGCAGATCCAGCTCCTGGATCCCACCTAGCAGAAATCAGGAACTGCTGTCTCCCTGACGTGATGGTGTGGTTACCAAATATATAAGTGGTGGCATCTTGCCACTTGAAGAATTGCTCCCAGTTCCACCTAGGTTTCCACCAATATAATTACCCACTCTAATGGGGAAAAGCAAACTGTGGAGCAACCTTGAAAAAGTACTGATCTCTGCCATAGTTTAGCAGCAATTTAAGTAATTGTGAAAAGCAGCAAGCACATACAAACATATAGATGATACACACAGGGCAGGCACCAGCCTTACAAAATTAGAATACTATTAACTTTAATAGAGTTGCTCCTACTTTACACAGGTTTGAAAGATGACGAAATGTCTCGCAGTGCACACCACTAGTGATGTCAGTCACTCTGGCAGGGTGATGCATGTGGAGAAAGTACACACATGCAATTAAAAAACCTAGAGAATGTGCTGGTTAAAGAACTGGTATGAAAGGTGGCAGTCTGAGAAATAATTCCCAAGTGTGGCTTAGATTTCCTTCGAGTGTGGCCAACTCAATACCTGCCTGCTGCAGCTCTCCATAAGTACAATGGGAATAACAATTCTCTGTTCTACTGTCTCTTTCAGCTGACCGAGAAGCTCTTACAGGCTGAAGGTTCTCTCCTGTTGTATATGCATGTGGATTTTAATTTAAACATAGCTGGGAATGCTGTGTATGTGATTCAACATCATGTAACATTCAGTCATGAACTAAGTAATCTAAAATGGTATTCCTACAGTTTTCTGTTGTAAAGCATAATTTACTTCTAAGAGAAAATACACATTTATGTTTTGGAATCTACACATTTTTACTACATTTTAAACATTAACATGTCATTTTAATTTTAGGAGTTATACCAGATGGTTGCACTCCCATTGAGTAGGACCTCAACATGCTGGAGAAATGGTCCAAGAGAAACCTCACAAAATTTAGCACAGGAAAATGAAAAGTCTTGCACCTGGGGAGGAATAACCCCAAGCAGCAGTAGACACTAGGAACTGACTAGTTGGGAAGCAACTTTGCAAAAAAGGGCCTGGGTGTCCGGGTGGACAGCATATTGAACAGGAACGAGCAATGTGCCATAGCTACAAAGAAGGCCAATAGCCTTCTGGGGTGCATTAGGGAGAGTATTGCCAGCATGTCAAAGGAGGGGATCCTTCTCTACTCAGCGCTCCTGTGATCACACCTGCAGTGCTCTTCCCAGTTCTATGCTCCCCAGTAGGAGACATGGACATACCGCAGTGAATGCAGTGAAAATCCACTAAAATGATTAAGGGATTGGAGGATCTGAAGTACAAGGAGAAGCTGAGAGACCTGGGATTGTTGTACCACAAGAAGAGAAGGCTCAATGGGATCTTACCAATGTGTTCAAATAACTCTTGGGTGGATTAAAGAATACAGAGTTAGACTCTTCTCAGGGGTGCCCACTGAAAGTACAAGAGGCAACTGGCACAAACTGAAATATAGGAAATGCAGTTTAAAGATAATAAAAAACTTTTTTACTGTAAGGGTGATCAAATACTGGAACAGGTTGCACAGAGAGATTGTAGAGACTCCATCCCTGGAAATATTCAAAACCAAACTGGACAACTGGACAAGTCCCTAAGCAATCTACTCTAGCTGACCCTACTTTGAGCAGGGCGTTGGACTAGGTGATCTCCAGAGGTCCCTTCCAACCTTAGCTATTCTGTGATTCTGTGGCTGAATGGCTTCTATCCACTTTTCTCAGCTGGGAACACTGGACTCTCACAGTATAAGTATTAACAGATACTAGGACTCACCATTGTTGCTATGTTGGTAACATGGTAGTCTCATAGCTCTGTTGTCTTGCATGTCATTTCTGCAAACTACAAGTGTTTTTGTTTTTTCCCCCTTTATCATGCCAATTTGTGACATACAGTCATTATATGTCATGATTGGTCCTCTGTAAAGCTATGGTTATTGCAGAAAGGGAAAGGGAAGTCAGAGAACTTACTCATTTCCATGTATTCTGGAGTCAGCCCAGTGAAAGGTTCCAAAATGTAGTCAAGATCCCATTGCTGAGGGTCCTTTGATTGGTTGGTGTCCATTTCCTTTGGCTCAGTTCTTTCATCCTTCAGCTTCCTGAAGAGCTTCTTTAGCTTCCTGAGGAACAAAAGTTCAGATTGAACCAAGTCTTTGTAATTTTTTTCCCTACAAGATTTGGCCCAAGCCTTTGCGCAGCAGCACAAAATGTATATCGTGTTACTTTGGTGCCACATAGGCTTGGTTTCCACCGTCCTCTGAAGTTCTGATGATGCTTATTGTGAGGCGACAGGCTGCTGGGGGCAGCAGTTCCTGTGCTAAGAGGAAAGTTACAACAGCATAATGGTGTTGAAATGGAGCTGAATCCAATACTTTTTAATAATTGTTTCTCTCTAGATACATGTTGAATGGGCATCTTCTTGAAGCTCAAGCACCTTGGACCTCAAATAATATTAGTAATAGGTAATACTCTCAAAAACAACACACTGAGCACCTCTCCCTTAAGAAAGACACAAAATACCAAAAGGTAATGTGATACTTTCATACCACTTATCTAGCACAGGTGCACATTTCTCTCACCATGAAACTTGGGAACTTCCAATATAGTATACTTTTAAGGTCAAAATGACCTGACATATTGCCAAACAAAGAAGGTGCAAGAATGTACTGATTCCTAAACCTGGTGGACATATGAACATTTTAGCAGAAAAACTGTCTGTTGTTCAAAGCAAAAGGAAATGAACACCTCTGCTAATAAATCTGCAGCACCTAAAAAAGAAGTGTCTCCAAGATTCTGATAGGTTCAAAGCCATTTAGGACTCTAAAAATGAATATTATTGACTTAAAGCTTGCCCTGCGACCACCAGAAAACACCTGCAGCTCTTCAGGTTCCAGTGCTCTCTTGTCACAAGCACATATACCTGACTTTATCTAGACAAAAAAAGATGCTGCTTGTGGAACTTTAAAGAGGAATCAGTTCTTTAAGCAAAATGATGCTACAATTAATAAAAATTGTAAAATATGTACCTATTAAATGTTAAGCATAAGCAATGTCTTAATTTTACTACTGGCCTTTCACCCCAGAGAAACGCAATTCCCTTGCTTTTACCTAATGTGCAAACAGGGTTCAAACTAACAGAGAGAATCAGATTCATGAGACACTTTCAGCAAGGCTGGCAGAATTTGGTCTCAGAGAGGTGTATCATTCCTGTCACACACAAACAGAAATCCTACCTTAGTCACTTTGGATTTAGTAACAAATTATTGCTAGAAAAGTGTCACTTGGGATATATATAGTAACAGCCTCTTCAGTACTCCACAATGAAGCTTGTACTGGGACTCACTGGGGAAGAACTGGAACTCACTGGAACTTCTCTGCAAGTTTATTCCTAAGCCACTGGAAACTACAGAATTCTATAACTGCTAACATCAAAATTGAAACATTTATTGAATGCTTATGTGAAAAACATATATTTCTGAATTAATTTTTTTTCCTGAGACTTTACCGATCATGTATAAGGCAAAGTATGCAGATCCATGTAGATCCTGAAAAACTTACTTTGTCAGGAGTTAGGTGCTCTATGTACTTGCACAACCATATAATCTTCCTTTAGAGATTTCTCATAAGAGTTTTAGAGGTTCTGAATTTTCCTTCAGGTATGCCACAGTGTGTATAAAGGTGAAACACTGAGCTAGCCAACAATCACTGTCATGGTGAGACCTGGAAATTCCCAATTTCAGTCAAGAACTATTTCTGCTACCTGAAAGGTATACATCTTGCAAGACCAGCTATGCTAATGAGTTTTCACTGCCTCTGAAGCAGGAAAGCAAAACCATTTCCTACCATTTCTTAAGTAAACACAGATCAGTTATGTCTCCCAGCTCCCGTAGATCAGAAGAGGTTGTATCAGAGGTTCTCATTTTGACCACATTTTACAATAACATCGTCCCTTTTGGCCAGGCTATAAATTATTCACATCAGTGAGCAATTATTTGTGCAAGTATTTCTTTGGACTCAGTAGGAATAGTAGCATCAATCACTGTCCCACTGAGATAGTGATACAAATTTCATGGCACTGACAAATACATGAATTTCATAAGTAGTATAATACCAGAGTAAAATGAATCCATCTCTAAAAGAAGGGTAAAGTATTCCCAATGCCCCCCCGCCCAGATGACATTTTAAATGCATATGCATCAATAACTTCATGCTATTTTACACATGGAGAAATTCTCATGGAAAAATGCAATTGAATGAGGTATTTCTTCAAAATCAAGGAAGTGAAATACACTGAATTAGCATAAAACATCAAGATTGATACTTATTGTATGTCTTCATTTTGCAGAGGAACTTTATCTTTCACAAATATGCACAACATTATTTTATAGTTCTTCACATATGTACCATATGAGTGAAAATCCAGACTAATTCCAGTGAAGTTTTGCCAGTAGTGCAAGCAAGGATCTCCCACAAACTTTTCCCCCACAGCTTGCGATAAATCCTTTGAACTAGAAGTGTGTGGCCTGGAGACAGGAGTGTATGGGGAAATGGTAGGGGTTTTCATTCGTACCTCCAGTTAAGCAGAGCTGCTGTCTCAGACCCTAACTTAAGTAGCAGGGCAAGGCTAGCTGGCAAACACACTAAAGGCTTTGCTGGGTAGGTTTATTGCTTTGCTGCTGGATATATACTGAGCCACACAGGAACACTGTGTCACCACATAGCACAAAGCTCTACAGCAGCCTGGAAATGACCACAGTGGCTGCAGAATTTCTACACCGACCAGTGTTTACAGGACCTATTCAATTTCATCACGCCATTACGGAGGAAATGGGGATTGGCAGACACTCTTAAAACAGATCTAGATTGCATCAGGCCCTGTCAGTCCCAGGATCACAAAGCTGCAAAAATCAACGCACCAACTCCAGCTTTTGTTCCAGGTGCAGCTAAGATGTAGCTCATAAGTCTGATGGTAACATCCTCAGTACTTTGGCAATACCCAAATATATTGGGGCTAAACAAATACTTTTGTTACCCAGAACATTCAGTTTACAGAGTTTTAATAAAAGGGTGGGGAGATTTAAAATGCTTCACCAGAAAGAATTAGATGGATCGTCACAAAGACATTTACCTCCTACATGATGCAAACTCAGCCATTTCAAGACACTAAAATTTCCTTTCCCCCTCTCTGCTTTTATGGCAATCAGGGGAGCTTGTCTGTGACAGAGGTGATGTAGTATTCACAGGGTAGGAGACTGGGGGCAGGATTTAAAACAACCAAAGAATTCCCAGGATGCTCTTCCAGCTTATCCCAATTAATTTCCTAATGTGAGGGACTCTCAGAGGACAGTGAACAATAAGTTCAAGACAGTGCTGATTTCTGTTCCAATAAAATGATATGAGTTTAAAATGTCCCTCACATTTCTGTGGGCAGATGAGATTGAAGAGCATCTCGCTGTCACTTTGCAGCAGCTGAGATAAAATTTGGGTGTGTTTAGATGTGAAGTCTGTACATGTGTGATCTAATCCTCTGGTTATAGCACCACAGAGTCGAGTTATGGAGTTTAATGCATCCATATAACTCCCCTGAGAATACAGTAACTAAAACAATAGTTGTTGTTTTTAATGTTTGTTTGGGAATACACTAAATCCAGGGCTCAGTTACTCAGAATAATTTTTAATTTTTCAGCTGGCTATCTATAAGCAAGGCATGAGGAGTGGCACCTTTAGCCGATTTGAGTTAAGCTGTGAATAGTGTTCTTATTTTTATGTAATTTTTTAAAGGATCAACTAACTGAAAGCGAGCCAAACTAATTTTTTCAAATTTTCCACAAAAAATGTACCTTTGTGTCATATTCAAGCATGTGAAGTTTGAGACCAAACAGTAATGTGTCAGAATGTTAAAGGAAGAGAGAACAGGGATTTGCACAGTGTTACTCTCCAGCTATAGGAGCAATGAAAATGAGTTTTGCAGAACTCTATAGCTGCACATATGATTGTGTTATTAGAACTGAGTAAGCATTTTAAATGCACTTGTGTGAAACCTGTTTTTTAATTACTCACCTCAGCATTTTAAAATAAAGTTGACAGACAATGATAATCAAGAGATATTTTAGCTTCTGATTTCTGCACGCCAGGCAGCCCCACCAGTGAGAAAGAGGTAAGTTTGCTCATTCAGGATGAGTCTCCAAGAAGCTTTGGGCTGAAGAGGCACATGCAGCAAAGTTTCATGACCCCATTAGTAGCCATATGAATCTGGCCAAACAGTGAAAACTGTAGAACTGTAGAATAGCCATTATTTCTGGTCTTTTTTGCCAGTGAATATAAAAAAGCAAGATACATTCATAAGGAGACTGAATACCATGAAAAAAGAATGAATGTAGGGTCAGGGAGAAAGAAAATGAAGAACAGTTTTTTGTCAAAGGCTATGACTAAAGCAGTTTAAAACTATGCTGCAGTTTCTCACAAGGGATTGCCACTAAACTGTCGTGTTAGATAAGAGATGGGAATATGGTTTAATTATGCTGTTTGTAATTCCTAACATAACCAATAAGTATCACATTATGCAAGGTAATCAGCATCTGAAGAGAGCATAAAATCACTACAGGAAAATGCCCCACCCCTGAAGAACCCACAAGCTTTTGAGAAAAAAGATGAGGAAAAGGGGAAATCAAAACCTAAGTAATCCTGACTGGGCTGCATGCATATGGTACATTTATATGAAGCCTCCTTTAAAAAAAAAAAACAAAAGACAGATGAATCAACAGTTGCTCTATGTATACAGTAAAAAGGATTTTGGGGACCTAGGGGAAGACGTGATGATGACTTGGGAAAAATAAGAAATTTGCAGAGTGAGACAGAGTGGAATGTATAAGAGGCTGGATAGGCAGGGCAGCTGGGGGGCAGGTTGAAATAGGACAGATGCAGGAAAATGATTTTGTTGGTGCAAGTCTTTGTGTCTTCGGTGGCTGTGCGGTCCTCACGAGGCATCTCCACTAGAGCTTGCCAAAAAGATTGGAACTGAGGCTGGGTTTACCAATTTCTTCAAGACTCTCAGTTAACAAATGTCCTTGGATACTGCAAATGCATATCACCTGTGACAGTCACCAAGAACTGGATTTGAAGTATTGCAAGGCAATACTTGCTAGAAGAGAGATGCAGAGGCTCTACATGAAAAGATACAACCCCCCTAGAATCCAGATGCCAGCGATGAATGATTATTTATATCAGGTGGTTTTTAAGGCTATCCTTCCCGTTGATGCTTTTTCCTTTGCAGCATGACAGAAAATGGTACAGGGACAGAGCTTGACAGAAAAGACTATTAGGTTGAGTAGCTGGACTGCTTGTGTCTAGAGAAAAGGAAGTGCAGTGACTTGTGACTTGTGACGTGTGTCCTTGCCTGTAATTTTGTTTGCTGCTTTGAGGAAGGAGCACTGAAGGTCCAGGCTTTTCTTCAGTCATATTCCTACAGTCTGTTCACATAAGGAGAGACCTTCTCATACTCACAGGTAGCAGGTACAAGGAGGAGGCAGGGGGAGAACAAAAGGACTTTAATCTCATTCTGTTTCACAAATTTATGATATAGTCATGCTTCCTTGGCACACTCAGACCTCCTGGATTCTACAGGAGCTTCAGTTGTGTTTGGGATTTATTGATTTCTCAAACAGAAAAAAACAACAACCAAACACAGGAAAGAAAAAAAAAAAGCAAAAAAAGTGCCCATTAATTAAGAATAATTTATTAAAGATAAAAATAGCTATGAAAGTGTGTCTTTAAATTTATTTTATTAATTCTTTGTATTCTTATCCAGCATAGTTAAGTGTATTTTGAAGTCAGTGATGGAAACTGAACTTGAATAAAAAGGCCAAAATCATGGCCCCACTGAGGTCAATGGGAGTTTTGCCATTGACTTTGATAGGGCCAGGTTTTCACCCTAAGGGTTTATCACCAAGGTCAAAGACAGAGAGCAATAAAATAACCATACAGATTTTTTTCAGTAAGTTCAGCAAAACAGAACTGAAGAAAAGGAGTCTTAAAGGAACTCTAGGTTAAGGCTCTCAAGCCCTGCAGCCTTTTAGGGTCAATTCCTGTGGCAACAGTAAAAGAATTACCGTATGTGACACATCTGAGTGAACTGTGGCATATTTACATCTGTTAAACTTGTGAATTCCAGCCACACAGAACACATATTTCAATTCAAGAAGGCTTAGTTTTCCATAATTCAAGGGTTATTGTATTTACCTAGCTGTTTTGATATTCTTGGGTGCAGAAATTGAAAAAAAATTCACAGAAAGGTTTAGAAGATTGGCAAGTCACCTCTGTCATAGCTGTGCAGCAGTTTCTCCAGAAAGATTGAAGGAAAAAGCACGGATGTGTCCTAATGACCCCAAACAATACAGAGCTGCCATCTGAAGCTTAACCCCATAACTCCTCAGCCAGCACTAACCATGGATAAGCCAGAATGAAGACATCAAATGATGGTTCCCAATTGCGGCAACATTTGGGGCTCTAGAGACATAATGAATGGCTGTTGCTTATAAATTCAGTCTATCATCTGCTTAGTAGTATTTTTTTGAGGGAAAGAGACAGCAAATGGGAGTATGGCTTTGTGATCTTCTGGAAAGCAAGTAAAATGCCTTGGGTTTTACAGTGAAAGATATCAAAAAGTTTTCTGAAAATAATCCTGAAATCACGAGATTTCAATAGGGAAGAAAACTCTTTTGATCTGGGTCATCATATAACTTAGCAGAGAGAGAATTCGTGTTACAGACATAAAGGGGACAGTACCAGATTCTGAAGAACAAATCACCATTTATGATAGTCACTTCTGCCTCTCCGTATGG